>JAADXX010000389.1:0-26244 GCA_023338025.1 Phytopythium oedochilum | reverse complement strand
TCTCTGTCTCTCTTTCTCTCTCTCTCTTTCTCTCTGTGTATGTCTCTCTCACACCTCGTGGCAGCACTCGCCTTCGAACCCGCTCGCTGGCTGGCTGGAGCTGTCGGCCACGGTCCCCACGTAGTGCTTGACGATCTTCTCGTCCAGGCGGTAGTAGTCGCCCACCGACTTGTGCGACTTGACGTCCAGGTCCACGATCGCCACGACGCAGTTGAAAACGAGGTGGCGGAAGGTCACGGGGTGCTCGTACTCGATCAAGTGGTCGAACTCCGACACCGCCTTCTTCTTGCCGCCGACGCCGCTCGTCGTCTTCTTCTCGTCCGTCGACCGGCGCAAGCACAGCAGCAGCGAACAGTCCTTGAGCGTCGTCGCCACCTGGAAGCGCTGCTCCAAGTGCCCGTAGAAGGCGCGGAGCTGCCCCAGCGAGAGGCTCCGCCACTCGCTCGAGCCCTTGACGAGTGACTGCAAGTCCGGGATCTCTTCGATCGCAGTCTGCAGGAACGCCACGCTGCGCGCAAGACTCCCCTCCCCGTTCTCGTCGTCTTCCGCGCTGTCCGACCCGCACTGAGCGCGCACAGTGTCCACTAGCTCCCCAAGCGGTCGGTCGTCCCCGTTCTCGCCCTCGCTAGTCGGTGCTACCGCTTCGACTCGCTGGAGCAGGCGCTGCATGTGCCACACACCGTCGACAGAGATGTGGTCGAGCATCTGCAGCCGCTTGAGATCTTCGAGAATGTCCAGCTGCAGCAGCACTTGGGTCAGCAGGTCGACCACGTCGGGGAGCAGGTGCTCGTCGTCGTCCGGCACGCAGCCCCTCTGCTTCTCGTCCGTAGCGCAGGCATCGCGGTGGACACTCGCGCCGTCATCTCTGTCCACCGCGTCGTGCTCGTAGCCCATGGACTGGCACGAGTGGCGAAGACCCATGCGCTTGCGTCGACAGAACGAGTAGCGAGCTTGCGACGCCCCCTTGGGCAGCGCGTCGGCGTTCATGCCCGTGATGACGTTGACCACCTCGTCCTTGTTGGAGCGCACAAACACCTTGAAGTTGTTCTGGGGCGTCCGCTGCAGCGACCGCAGCGCGTGCCGGATGCGCGCCGCGTCGCGCGAAAAGAGGTCCAGCGGGCAGTACTCGCTGATCTCCTCCACCTTTCCCGCCGCCTTCTTGTAGTGTTGGTGCATGCAGAAGCGGCACACGCGCGCCTTGACGGGAGGGACGAGAGCCCCTTGCGGCATGAACCCGATCTTGGGCTTGAGCTCCACGCAGATGTTGCGGAAGCAGCAGTCGAAGATCGATCCGTTGCGGAAGCTGTCGCTGATTCCGCGGCGCAGAAGATGCCGCGACGACGACGACGCCCTGATCAACGGCGCGATCGCCGCTGGCTTGGCTGGCTTGGCGCTCAGACTAGTAGCAACGGCGAGGACGGCGGCGTCCTCCTCTTCGGCGTCCGAGTGGCTGCTGCTGCTGCTGCTGCTGCTACTACTACTACTTACTCGCGAGTCGTTCAGCGATACTGCCAACTCGGTCTCCGTGTCCAGCTCCGTGTCGTCCTCGTCCGTCTGGTCCGTCATGGACCCGTCCTCCTCGCCCTCGCCCTCGTCCTCCTCTGGGATCACGCGCGCCTGCTCCTTGTCGTCCACGACCACCTCAACGTCGTCCACGTCCTCGAAGAGCAGCTGGTTGTCGTCGTCGGGCGGCGGCAGCGTCACGTCCGGCAGCACCATGACGCACTGCAGCGCCACGTCGATCTGGCTCCCGCGGCGGTGCTCCGGCCGCGTCTCGAGCGCCAGCAGCCGCGCGTTCAGCCGCACGAGGAAGCGCCGCTCGACCTCCAGCAGCTCGGCGACCTGCACGTACATGTTGTGCGGTCGATGGGGCCTGGCGGCGGACGCGGCCGCGGCCGCGGCCGAGACAGCCGCGAGCACCGGCTTTGGCGGCGACCAGGACGCGGACGAGTCGCTCACGGCGCGGTCGCCCAGCTGCTGCGCCATGTACGGCATGACGTCGTTCGTCGCGTACTCGAGCACCTGCCGCGGGTGCGGGTAGTGCGGCACGTACGGCTTCAGCTCGCTCTTCTTGGGCGTCTTGCGCTTCTGCGCCTTGGCCTCGGCCGCGCCGCCACCGGTCGTCGTCGTCGTCGTCGTCGATGGCAACGGAGCCACGTCGCACTTCTTGACGCGCAGCAGCTTGCCGCGGAAGGCCAGCGCCACGCGCGCGCTCGTTTCGGACGTCGGGTGGTGCCGGAAGAGCACGTTGGCGCCGCCCTCGGCCACGTACGTCCACTCGTCGGCCACCAGCCCGGCGCCGGTCAGCGCCTCGTCGCCGCCGCTTGTCGCTCGCGCCGCCGCCGGGAGCGGGCGCTGCGGCTTGAGCAGGAACATGGCGCCGCGGTCGGGCAGTCGGTCAGGCGGTCGGGCGGGCGGTCGGTCTATAGAGCGCGCAGCAGAGAGGATGGCGGCGGCGGCGGCGCTGGTGGTGGTTGGCGTCGGCGCCGGCAGAGCCTTTGTCCGAGAGGATCACAACCGACCAAATGGGCGAGATATTTTTGGAACCGGCGAAAAAGAGCGAGATCCAGGGTATTTTTAGAGCCGAACGTTATGTTGTATTCACAATGTGGCTAATAGTTAGCTGTTTCTTAGCCTGTTTTTTTACTCATGTATGGTCACATTCAGTCAGCAACTGGCGCATAAAACCGTCGGGTGAGAATGGATAAAGGGTTCGGGTTGCCCAGTGAGACATACAGTTAGGCACGCGGGTCCTATTTCCCGGAGACGCATCGCCCAGCCTCTGGAGGGAGGCGAACTACTTGATTTTTGTATTGAGCGAGGATATTAATGCCCCAATTGGCGGCGCAGGTCGTGGATTGCTGCCAATGTGTGGGTGAGCTACTGTGCCTCAGTCTTCGATTCACCTTTGGCCCCCCGAGCGAAGAACTCCAACTTACCAGCATTGTGACGCCATTTCTACGGCTTCATGACCACGACGGTAGGCCGGAGTGGCCAAGAGGGACGGCGAGTGCTGGAACCACCCTCCGTATGGTTCGATCGCGATGTCGCTCGTGAACTGTGGATGCCCGACACCACAACCTCAAGGAGCCTGTCGAAGAAGGCGACCGTCAGCGGCGTTGTGGCACCAATGTTGACCTCTTGGTTTGAGGTGGATAAGTTCACCGACGAGCCGCGACCGCCGTCGCGGTAGTCGGCGGGCCGGGCTGCACTGGTCGAGGCGCTGGACGAAGACATGTGGTCCCTTGTTGCTCTGCTTGATGGAAACGAAGACACGACCAAGCTCAACAGCACCGTGGAGCTACGGTTGTACCCGTCGCACGACCAGCGTCTCAAGTTAGACCAGATGTTCGCAGCCCATCGCGCCATCTACAACAAGGTGGTGGCGCGGTCACGGGAGGTCTGCAAGCTGTGGGTAGCTGTGAAGAAAAGGGTGCTCACGCCGACCAAGAAGGGCGAGGCCAAGAAGCGAAAGAAGAGGAAGAGATCGACCAAGTACGAGAAGTTCAAGTCACTGCACGAGTTGAGCCGTCGCTACCGCGGGGTCGCGATCCTGTACAAGATGAACAAGTTCTATCGCAACAAAAAGGCCCTCGCACGTTATCGCGAGGTCAACGGCGAGGTCCGCGACTCGGCCTTTCGCGACTTCGTCAAGGCGGTCAAAACGTCTCGGGCGCTTTACTACGCGCTGAAGAAGGCGGGGAAGCTGACTACGTTCCCGGAGCTGACCTTCAAGAGCAAGTTCGCGCGCTCGAACTCAATCGAGCTGCCCAAGCGAGGCGTCTCAGTTGTCACGACTGGAGGGCACTGGCTGTTACGCTTTCACTCAAACCACTTTGGATTCAGTTCCCAAAACGGAACCAAGATGCGAGAGCCTTTGCCTACGCTCGTGGCGTCTGTCCGCCTCCAGCGCCTCCGAGAAGGCGATTACTTCTTGGTCGTCCCGCAGTCGAAGGAGTGGGCGGCGACTACTGCTGAGCGCGTGTGTGCAATCGACCCTGGCGTGCGCCAGTTCGTGGTGTTGTACGACCCGGATGGCCGTACGCTGTGCGTGAAGGGCTCGAGGGCGTTGATTAAACGGCGCTTCAACGCCGTCGACCTTATGAAGTTCAAGCTAGCTCAGATGGACGCGAGGAGGTACCGCGAAGAGAGGATCCCGTCGAAGGTACAAAAACGAGCGGCGAAACAGTGCGCAAGGAGAAGCCGGTGCTTCACCGTTTGTTCAACGTTTGCGTCAGCGCCTCCGTCGTCGCATCCGGTTCACGCTGCGACGCGTGGTCCGGATGATCGCCGACATGCATAACAAGATCTCGAGCTGGTTGGCTAAGAATTATCGGTCGTGCTCCTGCCGTCGTTCCAGACTGCCGAGATGGTTCGGCGCTACGATCAGCAGAACACGATCGAGGGTGCGCCTCCACTCTGCTCGGACGAGCGGCGCACGCGCACGCGAACGCGGAAGGAGCGCAACGACCTCGTCGGGACTAAAGTGAGCAAGGAGCGCGTCATCCACAAGCCGACGGTGAGGGCCATGCTCGCGCAGGCCCACTATCGGTTGAAGCAGCTACTCCAGTACAAGATGGAGGGGTCGGTGGACGCCTCGTGGAGTGTGAAGAAGAGTACACGACGAAGACGTGCACGATGTGCGGGGCGATAAACCCTGCAGTCGAGGGCAAGCGGGTGTTCAGTTGTCCGTCGTGCCGCTCGCGGCTCGACCGTGACCTGAATGCGGCCCGGAACATTTTCATCAAGAATCACGATCTACTGCGAGTGTGTGTGGTAGTAGCTTTCGATGTTAGGGGGTGCCTCCTCCCACAGGAGACCTGCCTGCAGTGGGCTTCGGCTCGCTGCGGCGTAACAGGCCCAAGGAACCTAGGAGAGCCTAGAGATAGGATATTCATAGGACCAGAGGCGAAAAGTCCATAGTGGTACGCTGCGGGAATATCAGGTGTGGTATGTACAGTGCAAACTGAAGATGCCAATCAACGGATCTTATTAAATCGTATCATAAACATATTCAAACAGGTTAAATCAGTTTGAAAAGTAGATATACCATCACTTGATTAGACATATCATCAAGTTGAGAAGGTTTTTGAAACCGCTACTCTATCCCTCGTCACCTACCACCGTGCGTCTACAGCTCGAACTCCTCCTCATGCACGTCAAAGTGCTGCGCGCCGAGCGCCACGACGGCCGCGTTGGCCGCGTCCTTGAGCCCGCCGGGCCCGGAGACCACGACGCCGACCGTGGCGGCGAACGCGTGCTGCTGCTCGTCGCCCGCCGCCCGCCGGGTCGCCTCTAGCGCATCCGCCAGCACGCCGGCCACGTCTGGCCGCTCGCCCACCACGACGCGCATGGCCTCGAGCAGGTCGCCCACGGAGCGCACGCCGCTCAAGACGGCGCCCTCGATGTCCTCGCCGCCGTCCATGGCCGAGCTGCTGTTGGTGCCGTCGCTCCCGCTCGCCTGCGGCGGCTGCCTGCGCGCGAACGCCCGCTGCTCGTACCAGATGAAGGCGAAGACGACCGCGATGGTCGCGCAGAAGACGGCGAGCTCGAACGCGCGCTCCAGCGGCCAGAGCGTGAAGTGGCTGTCGCCCTGGATGGCGCCGTTGCCCCACCGCACGGCCGCCACCGCGAAGCACGCGACCAGGAACAGCACGGCCAGCATGGCGGCGCGGAAGCCGTTGCCCGACCGCAGCGGCTCGTAGAACGGCGTCGCCTGCACCTTGAACGCCTTCACGGGCTTGGCCTCCTTGTGGGCGGAAGCGCGGGTCAGCTCCAGCTGCTGCACGTTGTTCGAGAACGCCGTGGTCGTGAAGAGGTGCGCCGCGAAGAAGCGCTCGTCCGGGTCCAGCGCGCGCAGCTTGGCGACCAGCGGCGCGACGGCCTGCAGCAGGCTCAGCTCGCGGCACGTGAAGACGAACTCGACGCGCTGCGTCCAGCCCTGGCCACCGCTGACCTTGGCGGCCACGTCCTCGAGGATCGCCAGCAGCGGCGTGACGCCGATGCCGCCACCGATCAGCGCCAGCGTCGGGTACTCGTCGTACGACTCGAGCGACGCGCCGTAGAAGCCGTCCAGGTAAACTACGGGCTGCTCGCGCTGCTCCTGGCACTGCTTGGCGTAGCGCGCGATCCCAATGGACCAGTCGCCGAGCGGCTTGACCAGCAACGTCACGTCCGTGGCGCTCGTCTTGGGCGACGACGCGATCGTCAGCGGGTGCCACTGCAGCCTGGACACGTGCGGCACGTTGATGTAGACAAAGTTGCCGACCTTGAAGTCGTAGTCGGCGCTCATGGGCGACGACCCGGGCGCGGCGCGCTTGACGACGAGCCTGACAACCTCGTCGATGCCCGGCTCGCCCACGACGGCAAGCTCGTGGACCTCCACGGGGCGGAAGGCGTTCCAGTTGGAGGCCGCGCGGCTCACGAACCAGGCCAGACCGGCGGGCAGGATCCACCAGATGATCTGGGCCCAGTGGAGGATGGCGAAGAGCACGGCGACGACGAAGAGCACCCAGTGCGTGACGTAGAACCACTCGTAGGCGAAGCGGCGCACGAACGGGATGGACGTCGGGATGATGAGTAGCAGCGCTAGGTCCGAGATGAAGCCGAAGAAGTTGAACCACGCGTAGTACCCGCCGCCCGAGTTGTCCTGCGCGAAGTCGCAGTTGAGGCACGGCAGCTGGTTGACCATCCACGTGCCGTCGCGCACCCACTTGACCCAGTAGCCGACCATGTGGATCTCGCCCGTGATGACCGTCATGAAGCCGATCCAGCGGTGGAACTTGACGCCGTTGGCGTACGACACGTTGAAGAACTCCATCCAGGCCGAGTTGTGCGTCACGGGCAGCAGCAGGAAGGCCATGTTGTAGATGCACAGGTACGCCGTGCTGATGCCGATGATGTTCCAGTACTTGGTCGTCGTCAGGATGTTGGACTCCTTGGCGCTGTCGATGCGGCGGTCCCACTCGAACCAGAAGCACAGGGCGTTGCCGCCCAGCACGTACAGCACGCCAACGCACCACTCGCCGGCCGTGAAGCGCGAGACGCCGAGGCCGAGCGGCCAGACGAGCTTGCGGCGGAACAGCATGGCGATCCGCCAGACGAACGCCGCCGTCATGCGGCGCGCCGTGTTGATGTGGCGCAGGTACTCGACCAGCAGCAGGCTGACGAAGAACGGCAGGACGCAGAAGAGCAGCAGGAAGGTCGGCCGGATCATCTCGGTGTGGCCCGACTCGGTGATGTTGCGGCCGACGCCCGTGTCGATGATCATGCCCATGTGGCCGGCCGACACGTTCGAGTGGTCCATGTCCGGGTACCCGTTCCACCACTTCATGAACGTGTCCACGAGGTTGAGCTCGAACAGCGGCGCCCAGGTCGCGATGTTGCCGAAGATGAAGAAGCCGACGGTCAGCGTGATGGCGAGCCGCACGCCCAGCACCTTGGCCGACGGCGAGGCCACGGGCGCGGCTGCGGGCTCGCCGGCCGCTGCAGCGTCGACCTCGGGCGTCTTGAGCGCCGAGTAGCCCATGGTCTGTTGCTGCTGCGTCTGAAGAGAGAGGAAGGCGGCAAAAGCGCGAATGACCAGACCAGATTAGTTGACACCGGGTCTTGCCAGTCGGACCCAGCGGTATACTCAAGTCAAGACGAAACGGCGGCGTCCTCCTGTGTGCTGGTGGTGTCGCCATGATCACAAGATGGACTGGGCTGTCAACAATAGCCAACGTGTTGACAGGTCGCACCATAGTGAACCCGAGATAAATCCTGTCAACTATCGCGCCAGACGGTCTCGATGAAAGGAACTAGAGACGGGGCGGATGCTGTGTCGAGAAGTGCAGTCAGTGCAGCGTGAGCTCGACCATTCCGAGAGCAAGGCGTCGGCACACCAGAGAGCAGTCTGCGTCCATTGCCATTTCGTCATCGAGGTCTCAGACACTGATAGGAAGCCCTCCGGCTTGTGGTATGCGCGACAACAGAGTGCGCGACACACAACCTGAACCGGTCGTCAAATCTAGACCAGCCAAGTCGACGAGCAGTCGTTGGCTCACGTGGTAATTACCTGCGATGCTCAACCACTACGTGTGGTACATACACTACGCACTCGCGGGGTGTCGACACATGCGCGCGCGCTCCGAACTGCCTGACAGCGTGCTTCGCCCAAACGACGCGCTTCGAATCGGAGACTCCGACCGGATTATCCACATCCCATGCGGCCATCTTCGGACTGTTGCACTCCATGTATACTGTACCCTCTACAGTTCCCCCGACCGGAGAGTCTCCGGCGGAGACTGATGATGAATGAGGCGATGGTGCGAGGTGCACGCAGCGGATATTGTTGACAGTCCGTCGTGGCGATGAGAACATGGAGCCTCCAGTTTGTACAGTCCAGGTCCTTATCTCCAGTGGAGAGCACATCGAGGCTCCGACCGTGCGCGAACCCTAGACCCCTTGGAACCGCGCTGGACCAATCGTTGACCGCGAAATCGCCGTGTCTGCTGTAAATGTCGGCAGCCGACGATGCAGGAGGGCGTCCGTATGTCTCCCACGCGCTCACGTGGAGCCAACTGATGGCCTCCTCAATGAGCCTTTTGGCGTGAATAGTATCTTGGTGAGAGGTATCGAGATCGTGATGCGACATTGGATTCAATCAACTGATCGGGACACTGAATCGACTCGAGTGGTCTCTATTCGGACGTCGTGACCGAGTCAACGACTGCGACTGCAGCACAACCAGAATGGGCCTGGGCTCCTAGTCAAACTGCTCGGAGTGGCAATTGATTCCGAGGAAATGCTAGGAGACGAGATGATATTCGCGAATGTGAACAGCATTGGTTCTACAGCCAGATTCGGGCTGCCGTTGGCATGGATCCGTCATTGGAAGCTCACTACGGAAATGTCGGTGAGCTTGACGCTGCGTACTCGCTGGTCGTTGACCCGAACAATGATGGGGCCTCCACGAATGCTTAGCGCGTTCCTTTCGTCCTTGCTGCCCTTCTCGCTCGTGTCCACGATGAAAATCATGACACGGATGTTGGTCGGCCGCTGCATGAAGCGCATGGGCGACAGCAACACCAGCTTGTACCAGTCGGAGATACTCACGAGGAACGAACCACCCACCAAGATGTATCCCAGCCGTGCCACTTCATATCTGGTCAGACGCCCCACGTCGTCGGCTTTGCTGTCGCTTGGTTCGTATAGTTCCGAGACGCCGAGACCGCCAAACTTTGACGCCCGAAACGCGAGCGTCTGCTCGGTGGCGCATGCGGCACTACTCTCGTGACTCCGAGCCTGGAAGGACGTGAATCGGCTGGGCACGAGCAAGGGGAGCACGTTGACTCCGAGCAACGCGAGCTTGAGTGCGAACAGAGTCGCCCCTTCTCGCGAGGACCCGCCGCCATTCAGGCGCACCAGCATATCGGATCCTATCAGTGGAAAGAGCCCGATACGGTCGAACGTGCTCGCCTCGATTGGGAGCGACCGCGTCGTGTCCTCTTGGAACCAAACGTGCGTGAGCGCGTCGCGGCAGTAGTGGACAAGACAGAGCGCGATGAGCGTCGGGCCGAAGAGTGCGTCGGTCGTGCGGCGCTTGAACAGAATTCCGACCCAGTTGAGCAGGCAGTAAAAGTAGACGAGCAGCCCGGCAGTGGCTGGGTAAATGACGAACCAAGCGTCCACGAGCACGCTCTGGTCGCCAGCGCTCTGTGCTGCGTGGCCGCCGAGCCCGATTGTCGCGAAGGCTGCTAGCAGCACGCGGAGTCGAGGTAGCAGCAGGATGGGGATGAAGTTGAAGCTTCTCGAGCAACTAAGCACGCCGATGCTCGCGTTGTAGCACGGAATCTGGCCTCGGAGGAGGTATGGGAGGTGAAGAGCAGCGAGCGCGGCGCCCCATCGCAGGAGCCCCGCGAGTACCGACACGTCCGAGATGAACGTCGCAAGGTCGTACTGGCTCGAGATGCGCGTGGTGACACGGCTGCGCTCGTACGAGCCTCCGAATCGCGAAGCGTTCATTACGGCCACCTTCGTGAACTCGCTCGTTGATACATCCATGGTGATTGTAGGCAGGCTCCACTTTTTGCGGGTCGCGATCGGCTTGCACTCATTCGTGACGGAGCAGTCTAGCTCCTCCTCGCCGCACGCCTGGAGCTTGAACTGTCTTTGCGGCGCTGGGACCTCGGCGGTGGGGTCCTTGTCACTGCTGATGGCGTCGCCGAACCACTTGCTGCTTGAGTCGCCACTGAGCTCCACCTCGTACCAGCCATTGCGCCACTTCCCGCTAGTCGCGCCGGTGAAAGAGTGCACGCGCTGAGCAATGACCGCCTCACGGTCCTCTCGACTAGCGCCGATCATGTAGTACGAAGCACCTGCTGCGATGGCGCTAGCTGTCGCGCTTTCCTCGTTGGCCCCCTCCAGCTGAAACATACACGCGTGGCCATCCCACCCAGGAACAGCGATGCGCGCGTACGGGAAGCTATCCGCGAACGGCAAGATCAAGACCGGCAGCGAGTCCGGCAAGTACACCAGCTCGCTGTTGTCGACACCGGCAACTACTCGGAGAGCGTCTCGCGTGGCATTGTAGCCCAGGGACTCGCAGCTGTTCAGCATGGAGTCGACGATCGACGCCATGACGTCGCACATGGTCGCGTATGTCGACTGCGCATCGTCGCTCAGCGTCAGTTGGTTGTCTCGCAGGAGTACGCGGAAGCCGTTGACGCCATTGCTCCCGCCGTCGATGGAGCTAGCAGCGACGCCTCTGGACCTTATGGCGAGGTGGAGCTGTTTGGGAACGAACCGCCTCTTGTTGAGCATGCACGCGATGGCGCGGTCGCTGTACGGGCTCTCGTCCGACTCGGTGATGCTGCGTACGCCCGACGCGAGCGGGAGCGAAGAGGACACTTCGGACGTGCGCTCGGACGTGTTCCAGACAATCCCCAAGAACTGCGAGCCCACAAGAGAGAGCAAGAACGCCCAAAGCGCCCACGCGAACAGCGCAGCGACCGCTCGCTTCAGCATCGCCGCCTTGCGCGCAGCTGGCGTTTCGGACGCGTCGCTCTTGAACGGAGCGAGGTGCTGCGAACTGGTCGCGCGCTTGTCCGATTGGGCGCGGGTCGAGGAGGTTCGTCTAACACCGACCGGCGGAAGCGACCGGGTAGACGCGACCGGCACGATACGGAGGCTTGTCACTCCGCTTGGCTTGGCCAGGGCTGTCATGGAGCAAACGCTCGGCTGACGCAGAGCGCAGACGGCAAGGCGGCTCGCAGGCGAGGCCAGGGAGTCCTTAGTGATCAAGGCGGGTCAAACTGTGTGGTCTCTGGCACTATTTGCGCTCCTCAACGGTCTATAGATAGTAGTAGCGAGGGCAGCGAGGACAGCAACCGAGTGAAGCCATGTTGGGCGGCGTCACTTATTCGAGAGCATCGACCTGTATAGTTGCATACCTCCGTCTTGAACCTGCCCGAGGGTGCCTCCATGAATCGATATCTTGCTTACCAGACAATGGTTTACGCAACAGAATCTTTTCACTTGGTCTCACTATGTTCTTCGCGATCCTCGGCACGGTGTTCAACTTGGCGTGTGTGCGAGTACCGTGGCGAGAAAAGCCGGGTTGCCTCTTGTTTCCTTCCCCCTTCTATATCCGAGGCCATTCGTCAACGTCCCTCGCCGCGCGCAAGTGTGAGTTCCGATAGTGAAGCCCACGCCCAGAAGCAGACGCAGTAGCAGCAGCATGCCGTCCCCGTCCGTCGCCGCCACGATCCAGACGGCGCGCGCGCCGCTGGACGCCCCGGCGCTCGCGCGGCACGTGGCCGAGACGCTCGGCGCCTTCCACGGCCACGTGGCCGAGATCTCGCAGTTCCAGCACGGACAGTCCAACCCGACGTACCTGGTGACGATGGCGGGCAGCGGCGCCAAGTGGGTGCTGCGCAAGAAGCCGCACGGGCACATCCTGCCGTCGGCGCACGCCGTCGAGCGCGAGTACCGCATCCTCAAGGCGCTCGAGTTCACCGAGGTGCCGGCGCCCAAGCCCGTGCTGCTCTGCGAGGACGCGCGCGTGCTCGGCACGCCCTTCTACCTCATGGAGTTCGTCGAGGGCCGCGTGTTCCAGAACCCGGCGCTCCCGGGCGTCAAGCCGCTGCACCGCTACGCCATGTACAGCTCGGCCGTCGACGCGCTCACCAAGCTGCACGCGCTCGACTACCGCAAGCTCGGCCTCGAGGACTTCGGCAAGCCCGACCAGTACTGCCGCCGCGTCGTCGCGCGCTGGAGCAAGCAGGTGGCCGGCGGCGCCGCAGAGTTCGCGCGCGCCGGTGAGCCCGAGAACCCCAAGATGGCCGCGCTCGAACAGTGGCTCAATGGTGCGTTATTGTGTGTGAGAGCGCGCGTGTAGCCGCGTCAATCTCCCCCAGCGCTCTAATGGTGGTGCTCGCCTGGCTTACTGTGATGAACAGACCATGTGGACGCGGTGGAGCGCGAGACGGAGCGCGGACGCGAGGCGGCCGTCGTGCACGGCGACTTCCGCATCGACAACGTCATCTTCCACCCGACCGAGCCGCGCGTCATCGCCATCCTGGACTGGGAGCTGTGCACAATCGGGAACCCGTTCGCCGACCTCGCGACGTTCCTGTCGTCCTACCGCATGCCCGTGGACAACCGCGACACGGTCATGGTGCCTGGTCTGCTCGACGTCGACCTCAAGAAGCTGGGCGTGCCCAGCGAGTCGGACATCGTGCTCGGCTACTGCCGCCGCGCTTTCCGCTTTCCGCCGACGACGCCAACGTGGAACTTCTTCATGGGCGTCGTGCTCTACCGGTTCGCGGCCATCTGCCACGGCATCTACGCCCGAGCCCTTCTGGGCAACGCGTCATCGGCCAACGCCAAGTCGGCCAAGAACACGATGGACCGGCTGCTTGTGGTCAGTGATGACATTGTGAACAACACCGTGTCGGTCTACCCTGAGCCGGAGCTCGACCATGTGTTGCCGTTCCCCATGCGCCCGCACGCGCTCGAGATCTACAAGAAGCTCGTCAAGTTCTGCGAGCAGCGCGTGTACCCTGCCGAGCACATCCACGTCACCCAAATCGCGCAGGCGCGCAAGGAAGGCCGCGTGTGGGAGTTCGTGCCGCCCATCATCGAGGAGCTCAAGAAGGAGGCGAAGGCTCTGGGCTTGTGGAACTTGTTCCTGCCCGAGTGTGTCGTGCCAGCGCTCGACGGCAAGGGTCCTTCGGTCAACTACGGCGGCGACCTGACCAACCTCGAGTACGGCCTCATGTGTGAGGTCATGGGCCGCTCCATTGTGCTCGCGCCGGAGGTGTTCAACTGCTCGGCCCCGGACACGGGCAACATGGAGATCCTCACGCGCTTCTGCACCGTTGAGCAGAAGCACGAGTGGCTCGTGCCGCTCCTCGAGGGCCGCATCCGCTCGTGCTTCGCGATGACGGAGAAGTTCGTGGCGTCGTCCGACGCATCCAACATTGAGACGGAGATTGTGCGCGACGAGGAGGCGGGCGAGTACGTCATCAACGGCTTCAAGACGTACATCTCTGGCGCCGGCGACCCGCGCTGCAAGCTGATTGTGCTCATGGGCAAGCACCGCGAGCGCAAGAACGAGAGTCAGTTCCGCCAGCAGTCGATGATCCTCGTGCCGATGAACACCCCTGGTGTCGAGGTCGTCCGTGCCATGCAGGTGTTCGGCTACGACGACGCGCCGCACGGACACATGGAGATGCGATTCAAGGACGTGCGCGTGCCGTTCCGCAACGTGCTGCTGGGTGAGGGCCGCGGCTTCGAGATCGCGCAGGCGCGGCTCGGCCCCGGCCGCATCCACCACTGCATGCGCACCATCGGCGCGGCCGAGCGCTGCATGGAGCTGATGGTGCAGCGCGCCAAGACGCGCACGGCGTTCAAGCAACTCCTGGCGGAGAACCCGCTGGTGGCTTCGCAGATCGCCAAGTCTCGCTACGAGATCGACAGCGCGCGCCTGCTGACGCTGCAGGCGGCGCACCAGATGGACCTCAAGGGCAACAAGGTGGCCGCGCAGGCCATCGCCATGATCAAGATCGCCGCGCCCAACATGGCGCTGGCCGTGTGCGACCGCGCCATCCAGATCCACGGCGCCAACGGCGTCGGCCAGGACTTCGTGCTCTCGTACCTGTACGCCGCGCTGCGCACGCTGCGCATCGCCGACGGCCCGGACGAGGTGCACATGCGCACCATCGCCAAGCTCGAGCTCAGCCAGTCCAAGCTCTGATCGCGGCGTCTGTCTGTCTGTGTGTCATCAGGTGATGGTGGGTGGGTGGTGAGCTCATGATCATGCGTGACTGACCAAATTGAACATCTCAACTGTTATGTAAGTACGTTGGGTGCATCTGCCTGTGGCAGCTCGATCGCAGCTTTCAGTATCCACTGATACAAGATAATGCTTCTGTATCTGCTTGCTTGCGTGATCGCTCTTGGAGTGTGTGCGTCGTTACACTCGACACGTGACTCAGGTGACCTGAGCTGAGCGCTCGTCCTGCCGGCCGCTCACTTCTCCGCCCGCTCCCCCCGTCCCCGCGCGCTCCAATGACGGACGCCGCGTCTCCCACGGCGGCCGCCGCCGCCTCCTCTCTGGCGCTGCTCAAGGTGGGCGTGGTGCAGACGGCGTCGCAGCGCTTCGACTTTGCGCAGACGTTGGCCGAGTTCCGCGCGCGCTGCGCGGAGGCGGCGGCCCAGGGCGTGCAGCTGCTCGTGTTCCCCGAGGCCTTCTTCGGCGGGTACCCCAAGTTCCTGAGCTTCGGCGCCGTCGTGGGCACGCGCAGCGACGAGGGCCGCAAGGAGTTCGCGCAGTATGTCAAGGGCGCCGTGGCCGTGCCGTCCGCCCAGGTGGACGCCATGGTCGGCGCGCTGCGCGACGCCAAGCTGCCAGCCGCGGCCACGGGCGTCGTCGAGCGCGATGGGTCCACGCTCTACTGCTCGCTGCTGTACCTGGACGCCGAGCGCGGGCTGGTCGGCAAGCACCGCAAGCTCATGCCGACGGCGTCCGAGCGGCTGATCTGGGGCAACGGCGACGGCTCCGAGGACAACTTGCGGGTGCACGACCTGCATCTGCGGGTCGGCGGCGACCCGCAGGCGCTCACGACGGTCGCGGTGGGCGGCGCCATCTGCTGGGAGAACATGATGCCGCTGCTGCGCTACGCGCTGTACCGGCAGGGCCTGCAGCTGTACGTGGCGCCGACAGTGGACGCGCGGCCGTCGTGGCTGCACTCGATGGCGCACATCGCGGTCGAGTCGCGCAGCTTCGTGCTGTCGGCCAACCAGTTCGCGACCGCCAGGGACTTCCCTGAGTGGCACCGCCGCGCGCTCAAGGCGCTCCGGGGCGACGGCGCGCGCGAGGACGACGACGAGGTGCTCATCGGCGGCGGCAGCTGCATCGTGTCGCCCATGGGCGAGGTGCTCGCCGGGCCGCTGCGGGACGCCACGGGCATCCTCACGGCCGAGATCGACCTCGACCAGATCCTGGGCGCGCGCTTCGACATGGACCCCGTCGGCCACTACGCGCGCAGCGACGTGTTCGACCTGCGCGTCGACGGACGCAGCGCCTAGGCGGTCGGTCTCCTCTCGCTCGGAGCTTTGGGTCATTGGGGGGCGTCACAACTACCGTAGAACCTCGCGTTGAAATATACTACTACGTCCAGGTCGTCTTTCTCTCTCTTCCTACCGCTTGAAGTACTTGAGCTCGATGGGGCGAGTGACGAGGTACGAGGCGACGCAGAAGGCTCAGGCAAGCTCGACGCCCACGTCGTCGCCGTACGGAGTCATGGCAGTTGGAGGGAGGCAGATACGAGCCTAGGGGAAGCAGGCGAGTGCTGGAGGCTTGAACGCCGAACGAGGAATGGGACCGACCGAACGAGCAGATTACCCGTCGCTGGAGGGTGAGACGGGCGAGGACAAGTGGACAGAGAGACATTCGCACACGCACATCAAGCGGAGCATCAAGCAGAGCGATTGCAGACTCCAGGGCTCTCTGGAGAGCCAAATCCGGCGGCGGTGACAGGGACGACGTGTCCCCCCATCCATCCATTTGCGACTGCTGAAATCGACGCGTCAATGCGGACAAGAACACCAAAGCGAACGCGTCACACATCGACGGTTTCAGTGCCAGACAGTGCGTTTGTCACTTGTTGCAGTGCCTGCTTGCCCTACAGCCAGCAGTCTGCGCGCGAGTTGCTGGCCCTGGACACCCTCTTCTTGTAAGGGTGGTGAACACTCTTTGTAAGGGTACTAGACACCCTGTGATTGTAAGGGACCTGGATAGCGTCCAGTGGGCACCCTCTGCTTGCTAGGGTACTGCGAACAGCTTATCCGCTCGCTCTGATCGCTTTCGCCACGCTCGGACGTCACGACGAAGTTTCTTGTTCGCCTTAGTTGGCGGCACCTCGGAACATGACGAACAGCAATCGCATATCAATGATGAATTTAACCCACTCCCATGTACATTGCTCAGTCCCGCCTGTATGGCCAAGACGCTCCGCCCTACCGCTTGAAGTACTTGAGCTCAATGGGGCGAGTGACGAGGTACGCCGCGATAGCGAAGGCCCAAGCGAGCTCAATGCCGACGTCCCCTCCGTACGGAGACTCGCCGGCCTCGAGCGCGATCTTGCCGACGTACCAGCTCTGGCTCATGCCGAGCACGGCGCCGGCCAAGCCGCAGCAGAAGGAGAAGACGGCCGCAAAGCCGTGCGGCAGCTTGCTCGGCTTGTCGTGGTCATTGACGTCGTAGCCGCCGAAGCCCTTGCGGAAGACAAAGTGCTCGGTGAGGGCAACCGCCGAGTAGGACGACAGCCAGTAGCCGATGAGGTTCATAAAGTTCTCGAGCATCGTCTCGAAGTGGTCGTAGCCCGGGATGGCAACGGCGGCGTAGATGATCGAGCCGATGAGCGTCCAGATGGGGCGCGGCACCTTGCGCGTCCAGCTGCCGAACACCTGCATGGTGAGCGAGACCGAGTAGATGTTCGGGCAGTTGTTGGCGATGATGGACAGCGCCATCAGGATGAGGCAGAAGTTGCCGAAGTCCCCGAGCGGCGGGACGAGCACGGCCGCGAGCAGACCGCCCGACTTGGACTCGGCGTAGCCCTCGGCGTAGGACGGGTCCGTCGCGCTCGGGTCCGTGGCAGTCATGACCGCCACGCCGATGCACTGCGTGAAGACGAGCGGGATGATCAGGCCGATGTAGGTCGAGAGGAAGATCTTGACCTTGGACTGCGTCGGCGGCTGGTACACCGTGTAGTCGGACGCGTAGGACGCCCAGCCGATCGCGAAGCCGAAGATGGTAGCGCCGAAGCTCAGCACGGAGCCCATCTCGGACTTGCCGACACCCATGGGGATGTCGATGTAGGCGCCCGAGCGCGCGAACTCGATGATGATGATGACGAACACGATGAAGGCCGGGATCCAGGACCAGAACTCGTACGCGTGCACGACCTTGTAGCCGAAGAGCGTGACGATGAAGGTGCCGACGGTGATGATGATGATGCCAACCCAGCCGGGCACGTCCGAGTTGACGGCGTTGATGAGCTCCGCGCCGACGATCACGTTGATGCAGGACCAGCCGAGGCAGGCGATGACGTTGAACACGGCGATGAGCTTCACGCCGTGGTAGCCGAACCAGTAGCGCGACATGATCATCTGGCGCAGGCCGAAGTGCGCGCCGAAGCACGAGAAGAAGCACACGGGCAAGATGCCCACCATGTTGAACACCACGACCACGATGAACGCGTCCGCCGACCCGAGGTAGAAGAGCGACTTGCCGAGCACGCCGAGCGCGAAGGAGCTGATGACCATGTTGGCCGCGAGCCACATGGAGCCGACGTTGAGCAGCGACGTGTCGTGGCGCTCGTCCTCGGGCACGCGCTCGATGCCGCGCTTCTCGATCTGGAACAGCTCGGCGATCTTGGCCTTCCACGTGGTCGCTTCGCCCGCGGGCGCCGTCTCGGCGGGCACGTCGCCCTCGAGCTTGGTGTACTCGGGCGTGGGCGTCTTGGCCGCGTCGTCGTAGGGCGAGGGGACCGTCATGGCGACTCGAGCAGACACAGCAGGCCGGGTGGTGTTTGATTCAATTGGGACCGCCCCCCAAACAAAGGTACGAAGCTGGAGGCTTGGACGCCAAACGAGGAATGAGCTGAATCAACCCTCGCCCGGCGCCAACCGGCGCCGATCGGGTGACCCGATTCGGGTCCCGCCAGCCACCGGCCGGCGCTCCATCGCCGGCAATCGGGAGGAGCGGGCGGCGCAGAGAAAAGCTCCCGCATAGAAACCGCGAGTCGCGGAGGAGCTCCGCTCGCGTCGCGCTGGACGCGTGACCGAGCGTGACACACACAGGCGCGCTGTATACGTGTACACGTCGCTGTTCAGATATACAAAATGCAAGTTGTTTGCATCGATATCGAACTCGATCCAGTGATTCGCCACCGGTATACAAACATCAAGCTATTTTCGATATTTTGGGGCCGACGCGACTTGCGGAACACGCAGACCAATCGTGTCGGGTGCGGCCCATGTGACGCGGGCGACGTGTCGCGAAGCTATTTGTTCAAAACACGCCAAAGAGCGATCTACTGCTTTAGCGAGTCGAGATGGACCGAGCAAGAAACAGGCTGCGCTCAGAGATACGGAGTTGATTGTGGAGCCCTGTCCCAACACGGATTTCGCTAGGCTTTCGGCTGACACCATCAGCGAAGTGAGCTGGCGCGCAAAAGGCGAAGGCAGACAAGAGGACGCCGTCCGTGGAGGCGCAAGCATCGCTGTCCATTGCATCCGACGTACTCCCTGCGCAGAGGTGTTGATCTGCTTCGGACACCGTGTTTTGCGGTCTTTGAGGGTGGGATAGAACGCTTCTTGTCAAGGTGATCAGCTTTCTGCGCTGCAACCCTTACTTTTATCAAGTCAGGTTAAATTTGGCAGTGTACTCTTTTTAGTGCATCTCCGCCAGTACTAGTAACAAATTTGCTCGAGGATAGCCACATTTGCAAGAATATACAGTCAAACACCCCAAACTGTCCGGAGTAAGATAATTGCCGTTCGATAGTTTTATGCGATCAGTCCGAGGACAAGCAAAAGAGCACAAACACTGATTTCCTTACTGAACTCAATATATGTCAATGTGATTTCGAGCACCAGAGTATCCCTCTCATTTATGACATAGGATTGGATATCGAATGTTGGCTGGGGACAGTTTGGGGTGTTTGACTGTAGTCGGAGTTTGGTGCTGCTGCAAGCCACCAACAGAGATCCGATGCTCTTTCCAACTCCGAGTGTTCACATGAATCGTCACATGAAGATTAAAACAAGCGCACGTCGTCTACACGTCGAGCAGAAAAGGGCACAAAAATGCTTGCGATACATTGAGATCATTTATATCAGTTTGTCTGTAAATCAGTAGATACGGGTTTAACACGACGCGCGCATCTCTTGAGTCGCCATCATCGAACCTGGCCGGTGGTGGAAGCCGTAAATGCAGACCCTTCTGCGGTGTGCAGCTCTCCTTCGCATTCACGTCGAGAGTCCGCGCATCTCCGAGATCTCAGAGATGGTCTCGCTCTTTGCGCGCTCTCTGCAAATCGGCGCGCATTCAGCGATCGGGCGAGCGTTTTACACCCGTCGGGAAGATACAGTGTACACTTACGCCCGTCGGGGAGATGCATTGCTTACAACCCACGGAGCGTCTGTTGCGCATTCATCCTCTGTTCGCGTCCAAATGTGGCATCCAGCCGCCGCCTTGACGATCGTGTCGTGAACATAGGCGATCCCTCGGGGTGCGCGCAATATACCTGAGACTCCGGCCACCGGAAGGGTGAGTCTATGTAGAGCGCCTCGCCTCGCAATGGACCGGGACCTCGGGGTCCTCTAATGAGGCCGAGGGTGACGCCGGAGGAGGGTGTACTGTATTGCCAAACAGTTGAACATGCCTTTGTCGAGACGTCGCGCGGTGCAGGGCTTCGGCCTTGGCTGCAGCTGATTCGGACGCCATGGAGGCGATCCATGACGCCCGACTCGTCGGCAATCGAGCGAGTTGCGGGCCAATTCCGTTCGGAGCCGCGCAGAGAGCCGCCTCACTCGATCAGCCTTGAAGCTGAAGCAGTGTACATATTGTAGCCACCTCGCAGGTCAAGTTGAAGCCACTCGCACTTACCATATTCGCACTTTTACGAGTCACATCGGTACTTCCATGCAAAGTACCGCATCCTTTCGTAAAAGTGCGACACCACCCCCCAACGGTTGGGGAGGGGAAAGAACGCCTCCACAGCACCAGCAAGCGGCGTCCTCCGCATCCTCCGCGTCCCCCTCCGCGTCCTCCGCATCCCTCTCCGCGTCCTCCGCGTCCCCCTCTGCGTCCTCCGCACAGCCATGTACAACGGCATCGGGCTGCGCACCGTGCGTGGGTCGGGCACGAACGGCTACGTGCAGCGCAACCTGGGCTTCGTGCGCGCGGACCGGTCGCGGCAGACGCTGGCGCGCAACCAGCGCGGCGGCGGCGCGCTCGACAAGTACGGCGGTGGCGGCGGCAAGCCGGCGAGCGTGGGCGCGAACGCGGACATTTTGCTGCACGAGCGCAAGCGGCAGGTGGAGGTGCGGCTGCTGGAGCTGTCGCTCGAGATGGAGGGCCGCGGGTGCGGCGAGGAGGAGGTGGCGGCCGCCGTGGGCGCCGAGCGCGAGCGGCTGCTGGCGCGGCTCGCGGACGGCGACCGGCGCCAGCAGGCGGAGCAGGGCGCTGAGAGCTCGCATGCGCGGCGGCGGCGCAAGGAGGAGGAGGACGCGCGGCTCAAGCGCGCGTTCGGCATCGCCGACGACCACGTGGCCGGCGAGAGCTTCGACCCGGAGATGCAGGAGCGCCGCCGCAAGGAGCGCGTGGCCAGACGCGAGCAGGAGCGAGAGGAGCGGGAGCAGGTGCGCAGGAGGCGCGAGCAGGAGCGAGAGGAGCGGATGCGCGAGCGCCGCGACCGGTTCCGCGACGAGAGCGGCGGTGGCGGAGGTCGAGAGGAGCGGGGCCGCTCACGCTCGGCGCGTCGGGACGACGGCAGGCGCCGTCGACGCGGCAGCAGCGCGTCGTCGGCTCGCTCACGGTCTCGCTCTCGGTCGGACTCGCGGCGTCGGCGGCGCGCTAGCCGCTCGCGCAGTCGCTCGGAGCGCCGCGGCAGCGGACGCCGTCGGGACGACGATACAGAGCAGAAGAAGGGTGTCAAGGACGTCAAGACGGAGCCCAAGCCGTCGAGTCCTCCGCTCGGGAAGAAGGAGGGGGCGAGACGCGGGCGTCGGTCGCCCTCGCGCTCCAGCTCCCGGTCAAGCTCTCGCTCCCGCTCTCGCCGTCCCCAGCGCCGCAGTTCGCCGTCGCGGTCGTCAACCCCCTCGCGCTCTCCCAGCCGCAGTCGCGGCCGGCGGCGCAGCGCGTCCCCTCCGCCCTCGAAGCGCGAGCGCTCGGTGGAGAGGACCCCGACGGCCAAGGAGGCCCCGGCGGCGGTGCGCAAGGGCGAGACCAAGATGCTGGACCTGTCCGGCCCGTCGTCCTCGGAGAGCGTCGTGAACAAGCCGCGCGGCGTGTCGTCCTCGGAGAGCGTCGTGAACAAGCCGCGCGGCGTGTCGTCCTCGGAGAGCGTCGTGAACAAGCCGCGCGGCGCGTCGTCCTCGGAGAGCGTCGTGAACAAGCCGCGCGGCGCGTCGTCCGCCTCTGTGTCGCCCAAGCCCGAGGCGAGCGGCAGGGGCCGCGACGGACGCCGCTCCGCCAGCGCCAAGGACCCAACGGGCGAGTCGCGCAAGCGCAGGCTCCGCAGCGCCTCGTCCTCGCGCAGCAACAGTCGCCAGCGCCGCCGCACGCGCTCGCCGTCGCGGTCAGCGTCTCGCTCGTCCTCGCGGTCCCGCTCGCGCTCGTCGTCGGCGTCCTCGCGGTCCCCGTCGCGCTCCCGCTCCCGCCAGCGGTCGAGTCGCCACCGCCGCCGCAGTCGCAGCCGCAGCAGCAGCCGCTCTCGCTCTCGCTCGTCCCCGCGACGCCGCCGTTAATCCAGAGACCCATGGGGGCCAGCGAGACGCCGAGGAGGAGGCGGCGGAGACCTCTTCTAGTGCATCGGGAAGCGGACGTATTCATTGACTGGCATGGGTTCACTCGGAACGGCGTCGGTTCCGCAATAATTGGTTTACTTTCCTCGAAGTGATGTGTGATTGTCGTGTCGCGCACCATTCAAACTGGGAAGCGCACTCTGGAAACATGGGTACACATTCAAAATTGGCATGGTGATTGCTACTGCCGACGCGCTGCCGCCTGTGCCCGTGCTCTACACTGTCGTCCGTCGCCTGGACGCGTCCATCGCGGCGCTGCCTCATGTCGTGCGGCTCGTCAGCGCGTTCGCCGTCTCCTGGACGGTCGACCGCGCCTGCGCGTTTCCCGGCCGAGTGCCGAGGGGACCTGGAGACCATCCAGTGGCTCGCGTTCGAGTACGCGGCTTGGTCGGGCGAACCGCGATGGGATGCACCGGCAGAGTGCCTCTCTGGCGCCGTCGAGGCAGCCACCGCGGCAGGACACTGGGCTGTGTTCGAGTGGCTAGCACACACGTACAGCAGTGTGCGGCTCGGAGCGCGCGAGATGGAGCTCGCGGCCGGGAATGGGCGGGTCGAGGTGCTGGACGAGCTCCTGGCGACACTGGTGCCCGTGGGACGAAGCTGGCGGCGGCTTGAGCGCGTCGACGACCTGTTCCGCTGTCTGTGTGCCGCAGCGGACGGCGGGTATCTGGGCTTCGTTCGGTCGCTGGCGCCGCACATCTACATGCTAGAGCAGAACCGCGGTCGGGCGCCGCCGTGAGAGTTCGTCGTGTCCATGGAGGCATCGGCGACCAACGGGCACGTGCACGTGCTGCAGTGGCTGCACAAGTCCGATGGCCCGATGTTCCGGCTCATAGGACAGGCCATGGCGCTGCGGACACCTCGCTATTGTCCAGTGGTTGGTCGGGCTCGGGGCCTCGACGACAGTGGCCAAGGCCAAGGCGATCGACGCGGTCGCCGCGAACGGGCACCTGGACGTCGTGCGATGGCTGGGCGGGGAAACTGACAACCGTGCTTTGGCAGCTACAGGTGGACACGTCGCCGTCGCGCAACAAGGCCGCGAGACTTCGAGGGAGGTGAGGTGGCTTTGGCTGAAGAGGTAAGTAGATCACATCATTATGAGTTATTCAAATCACGTAACATTACAGTGGATCACGTAATTTGCAAATGGGTTTGTTAGATACATGTTTCTTCTACTTATCCAGCTCGCATACACAGTTCAAGTCAATTAGTAGCCATTTTTTTTCAAGCTGTTCGTCGGTCAATGAGGAAGTGAACGACGATGCAATCGACGCCCAAGCAATGCTCTGCATGCAGGACATGTCAAGCTCTGGAGAAGGCGCGCCAGAAACGGAGAGTGAGAAAATATCTGCGACTGGGAAAGGCGTGACACCGAACGGCAGTGATGCGACGCACGCGCAGGTCTCGATGGCTGTCGCCGCACACGGAAACAGCGAGTGACGGCTTAATTACGAGTGAGGAGAAGGACGTGCGACGCTACTTCGAGATAGACAGCTGCGAGGAAATTACGGGAAACAGTGGTGGCTCGTGCGTGGTGGCGAGCAGAAAGGCAACCGCAAGTACAGCGACGGTCGGGCTTGCTCAGGCTCGATACTGTGAATTGGCAGCGCCCGCGGAGCGGGCCGTCACCATGGTTAGTGGATAGGAATAACGTAAAACACGTGTGTGCGGGACTCAATGGTTCGCGGGAGAAAGGCTGGCGGTCGACACACGCTGCGTGCTCGCCGGCAAAAGCGAAAGTGGGTGGCGCGCCGCCACCCAAAGCCGCCAGCCAAAACCCCGTGCATGTATTTGTATGATGGCTCCTTCACAGCCACTCAACCAGTCCGTCGGCAGTAGGTGGCGGGCAGCCAGGGGGGGTCCCGGCTGTGCCACACTAATTATCAGAGACGGACTCCCAGCAACCAGCGTGACGATCAACGGTGCAAAGTGGACGATCAAACTGGACACGTGTTTCAGATATTCGAAAGTCGGTACAGCGTGGGTGCCGTTTGGTAGGAAGCTTCGAGATCGAGCTCCTGCAGCCGAAACGGAAGGCATTGGCAGACACGCCCGTTCAGATCTTGGGCTTTTCCATTTCACTATGCAGAACGTGTACGACCAGACGATTGAAGTCGACTCGTGCGTTGTTGATGGCTTCCGTGACAACTTCCTGGTTGGAGAGGATTCCACGGTAAAGCAACGGGCAAATATCGACTTTGACACACGAGATGACGTATCAGCACGATGGGCACGAGGTAATCTTGTCGTTCCGGACGTACGACCCATCGGCGACGCTCGGATACAGCGCCATCACGCGGACGATGCCGAAGATGAGTGCAGATACACAGCCCTCGAGGAACGTGGACGTTTTGGTGATGGCAACGGAAGGCAAGTTGGGACTCTTCGTACCTGCCCCATGGCCTGGCGGAGACATACTCTCGGCGCCAACCATGGCGCGAGTCTGCAACAACCATGTGACGATCACGGTGATACTGATCAATGGCAAGCGAAATCGACTGCCTGCTCGTGAAGTGCTCGGAACGCGGGTTCCCAAAGATGGCGAATTCGACATCCTGGCGGAGAAGGGTGCGCTGGACCAGCGGCAAGCCGAGGAATGGCTGAACGTATGATGATGCGCCGTGCTCCATGACCGCTTCCGCGCCGAAATACAGCAAAGCGGTCGGGCGAAAGGCAGTGTGCGGCAACTCTATAGGACTAGAGCACGCTCCTGCTGCGGATCCCGATTGCTCTTTAGACGAGAAGTCTCGCTTCACCCCTCGGCAGTATTGAAGCGTTGTGATCCCCGTAGAAAGGTCGTCTGGGGGAACAGGGGCTCTAAACAAGCGCGTGAGAGGCGAGCGGCTGGCGCAGGCTTGGCTTGGCTTGTTGGCCTCCTACTGGACAACAAACAAATATTTGAACATGTACCCCAATTTTTGTACAGAGGTCACTCCCCTCGAGGTAATTACCCAAGGGCACTCTAGTAAAGTGTGTATTATCCTTGAGAAATGTTTCTCTGGGCCAGAGTATGGTGGGTGCGGGACAAGGGGACTCCTGGGAAATTCTCGGAGCGCTTTACGACAAGCGACCTTGGTGATTCAACCACGCTGCTGCTCAACGAGGAGTCAATCGAGATCGGGTTAGTCGACGAGCGTGTGTGCCATCTGGTGCTACAACTCCTGCGTGCGTACCGCGAAGTGCTTAAGGACAAGGGAACATGTCCGCCGGCGACGACGGTGCCTGTCCAGCACCACATCGACACCATGTAACGGGGACGTCTAGTTACACAAATGGGTGCAATTTACCACCCTCATTACACGTGTAGGTGCATTTTCTATTACGGTTACATTTGTAGGTTGTTGACGGGCGCACGTCAGGCGCAGCCGAAGAGCTTTCTTTAGGATTCGTGGTCCAGGAGGCTCTCCCCTCCAGGATCTAAAACAGAGTTTGTGAGGGCCTATTCGATCTGGCCCTCGTGAATCGCCATGAGGAAGTAGGGTAAAAGGGAACAAGAGAACACTAATTGCTGGGGCGGAATACCACAGCAGGGGGAACACGCAGCCTCGCCGAGGCTGTAGATCTGGGAGTGGTGTGCGACGATACCAGCGTGTTCCCCCAAGTATAGATTGAACTTAAGTATACAAAAACTAATACACTGGCCTTTCCTTTGCACACAGGTGGCGGGAGCCACCCGTTCGCACATCAGGCCGCAGCCACACACAAATACAGTCGATGTGCCGCTCCGTGCCCGGCTGGGGCAACACCTTGTGCCCTGGCTCGCCGAGCCCCGTAACGGCAAACGGCGGTCGTGAGCGGTGGAGGAGACGCCGCTCCATAGAGTTGAATTTGCTTCCTCCTACCTCGTGCAAGTCAGTAGCGGGTTCCCGGCCCGTTACACACTCAAGGCCACGCAGCAGGTACACGTGACGCTTGGTTATACCGTTCAATACCTGATAGTCAATGCAGAATCTGACTTCGCCGCTCTTCTTCCTGTCGTAGAGCCGCTGGCAAAATCACGGTCGGACAAGGCCTTATGTAGATCTGATAGTGCCGGATCGGGAGCGGAGGCTTTGCGCTAGTCGAATGTCTGCACGATCCTGGATCAGCGCTTGGTCCCGCCTTGTTGGTCGATCGACGTGTCTTGGTCGATCAGGGACGCGCTGGATCGCAGGGTACGTGTTTGCC
>JAADXX010000388.1:0-26312 GCA_023338025.1 Phytopythium oedochilum | reverse complement strand
GAACGCCCGTGTGTCGGTCTGGACGCTCAAGGACGCTCCGAGCAAGGAGGAGGAGGGGCTGCGCAGCCTAAGTGGGATCCACATCCACCGCAGCTTGCTGCACTCAGAGCCCCAGATGCTGCGTCTGGACGATCCGCAGCTGTTGAGTGTTTCCTGGTGGCACATTTCGGCCAGCGATATTGAGTAGAAGAGGCACCGAGCGTGTGGGCTTATCGGACCTGGTCGCTTATTTACTTCAGCGGTTTGGTGCCTCGTATTGTTTGGTTCGAAGGCCAGTTGCATTATCAGGAGCCTAACTTGG
Source organism: Phytopythium oedochilum (assembly GCA_023338025.1). Classification (NCBI taxonomy): domain Eukaryota; phylum Oomycota; class Peronosporomycetes; order Pythiales; family Pythiaceae; genus Phytopythium; species Phytopythium oedochilum. The sequence continues at coordinate 26,011 of JAADXX010000388.1, read as the reverse complement.
AAGCCCCTCGAGCTCAGCTGTTCATTATTTATAGCGTGGGAAGAGTCTCGTGAGTGCGCGACGACGTTGCTGAACAACACTGAAGAGGGCTTTCACGTCAACGTTTCAGACGACGCGAGGCGAATGGCGAAAGACAACACTCGACGATTGGGAACTTCTTACGACGGTCGCTCCGCTTCGCTTCTTCTTCCACATGTGGAACCACCGAGTCAACGTATGGACGCTTGTGGACGAGACCACAGCAAACAGCAATCATTTCCTCCGGCTACTCCACTTGAGGCCGGAGCTCCTACCGCTGGACGACCCGCGACTGCAGCAAGTGCGGTGGTGGCAAATTGCGGCCTGTGACATCGAGTAAGCGAAGCTACCATCGAGTAGGCTAGTGGGACAGGCACTGACAACCTCAAATCACAGAGCGCTGGGTGGTTTACGAGTTCCAACGATCTCGAGCATTCTTCACTTCTGACGAGTTCCTTTGCAAGTTGCATGTACCAGACCGTTGCATGGTCATCGGTCGGAACTCGCACCTCGACGTCTACGACCTATGCGATGGTGGCTTGCTTCTGCGCTTCTTCCTTGAAGCACAACCAGCCGTGGAGAGCTTTGCACCAGGGTACTACGAATTCCCAGAGCTCGGAGAACGAGTCCATGGTGGTTCTTGGGAACAGCAGCCATTGCCCTGTCTATCATCAGAGCTGATCGTGCGACTTCAACTTACCTAGAATTCTGAAAATAATGTGGTACACATTATTACGACGTTTTGACACAACCATTTCGGCAAAATGTACCCTCCTGATTTGCCGAAAGACTCGCAGCTCGCCACCATGGAAGGCGCTGCTGGAGCTGGCGACGCCTCGGCGCTCGTGGCGCCCTCGCTCCCCAGCAAGCACACGCGACGCACCAGCATCTATGCGAGCCAGGTGGAGCCGCAGACACGGAAACCGTCGACGTGCTTGGGACTCTGACAGATTCTTTGCCGAATTTTGCGCAGCTCGACCAGCGGCGTGTGGCGGGCGGCGCGCAATGGGCGGCGACAGTCGCTACGTTCCGAAGCTTGGACCGCGTTCGACGCGTGAGACTACAGCTTTTCATACAGTTTGTAGTCGCAGTGGTGCTCACTTTGCTCTGGACGCCCAGCTCGGACTCTCGCTGCAGCACGTGGAGAACGGCATGTTCTACCTCGCAATGCTCTGCATCCTGTGCGTCGTCGTCGAGAGCGAGCTGCTCTGGGTCGAGTGGGACGCCTTCCAGTCCTCCCGCAGTGCTCGTGACTCGCGTTCTGTGTCTGCAGACGCCGAGTTCGCGTATTCGAAGGCGTTCGTTGCGCTCAAGGCGACGCTTTCAGGCGGTTCGGCACTTCTCCTAGTCGGACTCGTTCTGCGATACCGTGTGTGGCTACGGATTCATTCTAATGTCCTGGATGCACCGAGCTTGCTGTGGCTTACCCGCGCCCCGACCCTGATGCACTGGCAGGCTTACGATGCGCCATCTTGGTACAAACCAAGCAGCTTCCGTCGCGAACGATGTTCCTCCAGCCTTCCTCGCGGCTTCTGATGTACGTTTTTGCTCAATACTACCAGCGATCTGGTCTAGCGAAGACGCTGCCATGCTATTCCCCCCCCGAAGGGACTCATATCGATCTGCTCCTGATGTGATGAGCAGACCATTTCTCTTGGAAGCGATTGTCTGCACTGCGCACGTCCCGTACTTCGCGCCGCGACACCAGATCCTTCGCCTTCACGAATCGTATCTCGAGCATCTGGATCAATTAGGTGAGTGCTTGAACCCCATGATGGCCGTTCAGCTTGCACTCTGGGTTCACACTGTATCGCGACCATGCTCTCAGACGTTGTCGTCTTTGCTCGGATTTACCTTCTCGGGCGCTTTCTTCGCAACACGCTCGGGTACAACGTGGCCTCTCATGACGTCCGATTCATCGGTAAGCTTGCGATGAGGCCTTCACTTGACTCTGATCTGCTACTGCATGCTGTGCTGACCAAGCCATTCATGTTCGCGGCTCCAACGACAACAGGCCGTCTCCACCAAGTCGACTTGTCGTCGGTGTGGTTCGCCATCAAGTACTCCTTCCACAAGTTCCCGTTCGTGTCCACGGCCGCCATACTGGCGGTGGATTGGCTCTTGACGGCGTCCGCGCTCAACTTCTTCGAGCGGTACGTCGGTTCTCCACACCATGGAAGCAAGGTCTCCTAACAAACTATTTCATGACCGTCTGCATGGCCACTGACAGTGGCAGCAACGAGCGGTTGCCGAGCTTGAATGAGGCGGTTTGGGTGACGATCGTGACCATCACTGGTGTCGGCTACGGCGAGGTCTCGCCACTGACGCTGAACGGAAAGCTCGCGATTGTTTTCGGCGCGATCATCGGCGGCACGATCATCACGTGTCTGTTACGCGTGGTGCTCATCGACGCGCTGCTGATCTCGCCCCAGGAGAAGATCGTGCTGGACGTGGTTCAGTTCTACGACTACACCCGCAAGCGCAAAGCCGGCGCTGCGTTTCTGATTCAGTGCGCGTGGCGGTGGCATCGCTCGGCCTCGACCTCCAGTTCATCCGCCGAGCGGCTAAAGAGCCGTCTGTACGCGGCCGCAGAGGCTTCGCGCCTTCTCCGGTTCATGCAATCTCCCGAGCTGGCTGGATCGCATGCAGCCACTGGGTCGTCCGCGTTTGCAGGCAGACCCGGCGGCTCGGTCGCAACGCAACTGGAGCATCTGCTGCTCGGTATGAAGACGCAACGAGCGAGCGCCGAGCGCGACCTGCACGCTACGCTGGTGGCTCTCGAGCGCGTGGCCAGCTCGACGGCTTAGCGCCCGTGCGCATCGATCGGTTGCTGCAGCAACGGAGCGTTGATTGTTCGGATCGATCAGAGAATTGTAGTCATTGTGTTGGTTTCATCAACGATCTCCACCACGAAGTTTCTTCCTCACCTCGATTCCGACTCGCATGTTATCACACACAACACGCATGCATGATTGTTCTGGCAGGACTAGTAGGCATGTTCCGACACGAAAGACCAACACGCCGACTGATGTTCGACGTGGCGGTGAGTAAGCGCGGGATCGCTCTTGCAAGGTGAAAAATTGGACATCGACCATTGGGAGGCCAAGCACAGAGTGTATCTTGCAGACGCACACACACACAAGGATGCAAACGCACACATGCACGAGTTGATAGCATGTCGGACGCTCGCTTGCGTCTGCTTGAGCGGGCGGCGCCCGCTGTCGCACCAAGCAGAGCAGCGCGAGGCGTCCGGCGACGGGTTGTGCGAGTGCTCCGCCGCCGATCTCTCGATATCTGCTGCATACTATACCCACCAGCGCACGGCCGAGGCGAGCCCCAGGGGCGCCGGCGGGCTGTTGGATGAGCAGTCCGCGCAAACACACAAAGCGGAGCACCAGACGCCCTCGGCGGTGAACAAGGCGCCAGCACACTGGTCTGCACTGCGGCACTGCAACTGCGAACTGAAGACGATCGGAGGCAACGATGGTGTGGGCTGGCCGCCCATTGGCCGCGAGCCGTTTTCTTTTTTCCGAGCGGCTCCGAATGACTGGCTGTGGGCCGCGGCCCGATTCGTAATTACGCGTAAGAACTGACGCACCCGATGAGTGCTTATGTAAATTTCCATATATACAACGCGAAATGTGATTCTTTCGAGCTTGAAAGCACATATAAGCATAATTATAGCGAAATGCACCGTGGGACGCCGCAGTCGGTGCATTTGAGAGTGATGGTCTTTCCCGTGCAAATGCACCCGCTGCAACTAGATCGCTTCGAGCTTCGCGTCCCGTAATCCGTCGCGACCCCCAAAGCGCCGCCTTGCCGCGCTCGCAGCGACTCGCCGACCGCTCCACCGCCTGCCGGAAGTTGCGCAGCATCGAGCGAAGGCCATGACGCAGCCGGACGGCGGCCGCGCCGCGATCCGCACGCGCTTCAACTCGCAGGACGAGAAGCAGCACCTGCTGCACCTGGTGCCACCGTCGTCGGCCGACCGGTCGCCGCTCAAGGCGTGGCGCAACCTGCCGAGCCCGCTGGGCCACCACCACTTGCTCGAGAGCCAGGCCGAGTACGAGCGCATCGAGGCGGAGGCGGAGCAGCGCGACAGCGGCGCGCACCGCGGCAAGACGCGCACGATCAACCACATCACGCTCGGCTTCATCGCGTACTTTGCCGTCGCGGCCGGGCCCTTCGGTGTCGAGGACGCCGTGCGCGCGGCCGGCGCGTTCCCCGTGCTTCTAGCCGTTGTGCTGCTGCCGTTCACGTGGGGCTTGCCCCAGGCGCTGATGGTCCCTCTACTGTCCCTTGCCACTGCGCTTGGAAGACACCAGTGTGGCTAATGCCTCTTGCTGTGGTGCTGCCTACGACAGACCGCCGAGCTGAGCACCATGATCGACGAGAACGGCGGGTATATCCTCTGGGTGCGTCGCGGCCTTGGCGAGTTCGCTGGCTGGATCAACGCGTTCAACTCCATCGGGAGCAACGTGTGCGACTTGCCGACGTACCCGGTGCTCTTTTGCAGGTAACGTGTCCGTGTCGATGGTCATCCCTGCTGGAAGTGTGCTCATCCATGGTGCGGATTGTCCCACATCCAGCTACGTTGAGGCGTTTCTCAAGTCAGGCTTCAACGTGACGCTGACTGGGCTGGAGCGATGGTTCGTCAAGGCGATCGCGCTGCTGCTCGTGTTCACCGCCAACGCGGTGGGCATGCGCGCGGTGGCGCTGGCGTCTGTGGCCATGTCGCTGTTTGTGCTCGCACCGTTTGTGCTCGAGCCCATGAGTGTCGAGACGTTCAACTTGTCGACGTGGGGGAGCGTCGCGCCTCAGATTGACTGGTCGCTCTTCCTCTCGACCATCTTGTGGAACTACCAAGGTAAGCAGCGTCCTTGGTCTCGTGTCTACTACCTCTTGAATGTGCGCACTGCCCGCTAACATGTTGTGTGTGATGAGTAGGCTGGGACTCGCTTGGATGCGTCGCAGGAGAAGTCGAGAACGGCGGCCGCTCGTACCCGATTGCGATCGTCATCGCCATGTTCCTCATTACGATCAACTACGCGTTCCCGGGTACGTTGTCTCCCCTTAACGCTGCCTGCAGCAGTTTGATTGACCTCTGGGTCCTCATGTGTTCTAGTCGGCGCGGGCATTATGGTGCAGTCGGATTACTCGGTATGGGAGGAAGGGTCTTTGGAGACGATCGCCATGTCGATCGCGCCGTGGCTCGGTGTCTGGGTCGGCGCAGCAGCTGTGGTCGCGACTCTGGGCGAGTTCAACGTCGTCATGGCGTGCAGCTCGCGCGCGCTGTGGGCTGTTGCCGATAACAAGATGCTGCCGTCGTTTCTGACGGTCGAGTGGAAGCGCTTCGGGACGCCCATCGCCGCCATCATCTTCCAGACGGTCACCACCGGCGTCCTCATGAACTACTCCTTTGAGTTCCTCGTCGTACTCGACACGTTCTTCAACAAGTACGTTCGCGCTGTGCCAGTTCTCTGTGTGTGTATGTGAGAACGATCGATCTCACACGCTCTTGTCACTGCCACCGATAGCCTGACGCTGCTGCTCGAGTTTTTCGCGTTCCTGCGTCTCCGGTACATTGAGAAGGAGACGGAGCGCCCGTTCCAGGTGCCGTTCGGCAACACAGGCGCGTGGGCCATCACGATCCCCAAGATCATTGTGCTCTCGGGCGTGCTGCTCGCGCAGGGCTCGCGCATTTGGCTCTTCTGCGGCGCGTTCAACCTCGTCATCTCGCTCGTGTACCTCGTCTGGCATCGCTACCAGCGCCCGGCCCAGCCGTTCGCCGCAGACTCTGCTGGCTCGGCTGAGTACGGCGCCATCAAGCTGTCCTGACGGACGGCGGCTGGTGCTGGTTGGTGCCTTTCAGGCCGTCTCAACACCGTCCATCGCTTTCGTTTTCCGCACCTCAATAATAAAACACGCTTATGATGAGACCACGCAGACGATGGTCCCTGCGTACGGAAGACTGTCGAGTGGCGGTACTCAGCATCCGGCGCTTCTCTCTCATCATGCGCAGCCTGGGGGCACTGCCACAGCAATGGATCACCTCCTCTCGCGTGAAGATCGACTGTCAATTGGGCGTTCAAGGTGACTGGTTCGCGGATCCTGGCGGTCTCGCGCACATGTGGCGCGTGGGCGACTCCGACACCTCGAGACACCGGAGGCGCACGCCCAAGTCCGTCTCATATGCGGCTGACGCTGCTGCTATTAGGCGCGAACGCAGCCGCATCCGCTATCTGCAGGTCGATTGGCGCGCAGTGCTCGATTGGCATGGTCGATCAGCTTGGAATCAAGGGAAAAAAATCGAACATTCGCGCCACCTGATTTCAGGCTCCCCCGGTTGAGTGACTCTGATCTCATATCCTTCCGCCAATCAAACGCCGAGACGACGCTCCACAACGCCCGTTCATTGGCCAAAATAGAGATTCCAACCCTTTTTCCCGTCCCACGCTGGCGTATCTTTGGTTGTCGCACTCGCCAAAAAGACCAGAAGGAGATCCATCCATCGGATCCAAAGACGACGACGTCACACACTCACTTGCGCTTCCTCCCGACGATAGCCAGCCAGAGCTTGGACTGATTGAGAATTGAGAGAGGCCGGCCGCTCCCCATGGCGCCGAAGGAGACGTCGCCGCTGCTGCCGTCGCGCCAGGGCGAGCGCGAGAGCGGGGACGCCGTGCGCCGGCGCAACCGCCAGCGGCGCGCGCTGTTCATCGCGGTGCCCGTCGCGGCCGTCGCGCTGGTGCTGCTGTGCTGGCACATCTCGGCTTCTCGCCACCGCAGCGCCGCGGAGAGGGCGACCGCCGCGGCTCCGGCCACGAGCGCGCCTGCGGTCGTCGCGCCTGCTCCGACGGCGCCGCAGCTGACGGAGGCCGAGATCCTGACGCTCACGCCGCCGTTCGTGTCCAAGCTGCACCCGATCCCGCCGAAACTCATCGCGGTGCCTGGCCGCGCGACGCCCACGAACGCCTTCTGGACGAATCTGCTCGTCGGCGACGGCCACGGACTCAATATCGGCGCCGGAGAGGTGACGCTGAGTCCGTACACGGTGCGCAGCCTGCCCAAGCGGCTGGAGATCTCGTACGGCGACGCGCGCCGCGTGGCCACCAACGCGTCCGTGCAGGAGTACTTCAACGTGGACGTGAGCTTCACGGGCTACAGCGAGAGCGTCGACCAGGCGAGTGGCGCGACGGCGCTGCTGGGCGACGGCAACAGCACCACGCGCCGCGTCACGGCCTTCGACCCGCTTTCCGCCACGCTGCAGTACGGGTTCGGCGACGACGCGCACCAGTGGATGAAGGCGCTGCTTGTGCGCGGCTCTCCCTACGTGACGGTCGAGTATCAGCATCTACTGCCAGTGCTCGAGCTGAACGCGACCTCGGTGCTGAGCGTGAACGGCGACCAAGTCGAGCAGACAGACCCGTCGGCGCCCGCCTCGGCGCTGCAGCAGTGGACGGCGCGGCGCTTTGAGATCGACGCGCTCGTCTATGGCGTTCGCAGCGAGTCCAACGCGGCCAACAGCTCGTCTGCCAGCGTTGACGACGACACTGTTCCCGTGGGTCTCGCGCGCCAAAAGTGGCTGCTGTACTTTGCCGAGCCGCGCACGCTGCGTCTGCAGTTCGCCAACGAGAAGGACTACCGGCTGTACAACTTCCGTGGCGAGCTTACGACGCCCACGAACGTTCGGCTGGTGGACGCGGACTTTTACACGGGCGCGGCGCGCTTGGCGGTCGTCCCGGTCAGCGACGACGTGGCCAAGACGGTTCAGCTCTTGGACGAGGCTGCGCACGTGTACCCGGTCGCCTCGAGCGTCAAGTACGAGGTGGAGGACAGCGACAACGCCCATGCGCGTGGCGACGTGACGTTTTGCTGGGCGACGAAGCAGTTTGAGCCTCTGGCGAACGGTTCGTCGGCGGAATTGCTGATGCTAGCCAACCCGCACCACGTCGCGTCGTTTGCAGGTGCACCGAGCGCCACGGAAGATGTCAGTGTCGGAGACGCCGACGAGGATGCTGTGGAGGCTGCGGCGTCGAGCTTCGAGGTGGTGGCTCAGCTTGGCCATCGCACGGTCAAGTCGTACATGACGGCGGTGCGGGGATCTTGCTGGCGTCTGACGGAGAACCTGCCAGCCACAGGCTTTGACTCGGCCGACGAATCTGGCGACGCGTCGATGCCGCCGGTGCCTGACCGCCTTCGCGGCGAGATTGCGGCCGCCTTGGTGCTGGACTCCAACTACACGCCAGTGGCGCAGGACCCGTACTACTTTGGCAAGGAGATCGCGCGGCAGGTTCGTCTTGCGCTGATCGCCGACAAGCTGGGCGATCACGAGGCCCGCGACGCCTTGATCTCCCAGGTGGAGGAGTGGGTGACCCCGTGGCTCGTCGGCTCGAACGGCGACCACTTCGTGTACGACCGCAGCTGGGGCGGTCTGTGCTCGCTCAATGGACTCAAGGGCGTCTTTTGGATGACGGACTTTGGCAACGGCTGGTACAACGACCATGTAAGTCGCCTGTCTCGAGTCTGCATCAAAGGGTATGGAAGCGTTGACTCACTGCAATTGTGCTTGCGTTTGCTCCACCAGCACTTCCACTATGGCTACTTCCTGTATGCGGTCGCCGTCGTGGCCAAGTTCCGTCCTGACTTCGCCGAGCAGCACCGCGCTGCCGTCATGTCTATCGCCCGCGACATCGCCAGTCCGATGCCAGAGGAGTACGTCGCTCTATGGGGCTAGTTGGCGACGCTTATTGTCGCTGGACTAACCATCCAATGCGGCCATCTTGCTCCACAGCCGGTTCTTCCCGTTCGCGCGTCACTTTTCGTGGTTTGACGGCCACTCGTTCGCCAGCGGCGTGTACACGCTGGAGGGCGGCAAGTCGCAGGAGAGCGTGAGCGAGGCCGTGAACGCCTACTACGGCGTCTACCTCGCGGGTCGCGCGTTCGGCGTCCGCGCCATCGAGCACATCGGCCGCCTGCTGCTGACGCTGGAGGCGCGCGCCGCCCGCACGTACTGGCAGATGCCGAGCGAGTCGGCCATCTACGAGCCCGTGTTCGCCGCCAACAAGATGACGGGCCAGGTGGCGGCCACCAAGGTCTCGTACACGACGTGGTTCGGCCCGGAGCCCGAGCACATGCACCTGATCAACATGATCCCGTTCACACCGATCACGCCGGCCTTCCTCTCGCCCGAGTACGTGCGCGACGAGTACCCCGTGCTTCAGACCCAGGCGTTCGACCGCGTGACGGACCCGATCGAGGACCGCTGGCGAGGCTACGCGGACCTGGACCTGGCCATCATCGACCCTGCCCGCGCGTGGGACGAAGTGCGCAAGCTCACCTTCTTCGACGACGGCAGCTCGCTCACCAACTCGCTCTACTGGATCGCGACGCGCGCGGCCGCGGCCGGCATCGATGTGTCTCAGTGGCAGCTCGCGGCCTAAGGAAGTGTCGCGGTGTCACGGACACCAAGGTTTTGAGGCGGCAGTTTTGCAGACGTAGAGCGAGGCGAATACAGCTCTACAATGAACCGAGTGGGTTTCATGGTCGAAGCCGCGGCGTGTACATGCATCTCTCTATATCCGCATGGTGCTGGCTTGCTTGCGCGTCACTCCACCTCGAGCTTGTGCTCGAGAATGGTCGCTTCGTCGGCGCCGAAGTGGAAGTGGCCGCGCACCGACTTGCCCTCGAGCACATGCGGCAGCCACAGGTGGTCGTCTGCCCACATTTGCGAGAACGGGATGGCGACCAAGCCGAACCACTTGGGCAGCATCTCGTCGCTCTCGGACGGCTCGCCGACGAACTTGGTCGTCAGGAACACGTGCACCTCCAACACCTCCTTGCCGCCTTCAAAGGTGAACGTCAGGACCCCGCGCGGCTCCAGGTCGTCCGCGCGGACGCGGACGTTGGCCTCCTCCTCGATCTCGCGCGCCGCGGCGGCCGCGATGGTCGCGTCCGAGGGCTCGACCTTGCCGCCGAAGCCGTTCCACTTGCCCACGCCGAAGCCGCGCTTCTTCTCGCCCAGCAGCACCTCGTACAGGGCGGGAGCCACCGCCGGCGCGGCCTGGGACCCGCGCGCGCGCACCAGGAACGCCAGCGTCAGCAGCTTGCGCGGCAGGGAGCTGCTCGTCGCCATGACGTCCAGGAAAATGGCGCCAACAGCTCAATTTTTTTGCGGGTAGCATTATATACTGTATCATATAATGTTTAGTGTAGACTTCTGTATCATATTTTTCAAGTCTCTGAATCAATGCAATACAATTTCAAAGAATGCATCGGTTCTGTCGTTTCAGCATAAAATTGGAGCCTGTGATTGGCTAGAAATGGAGTATTGGTCCAATATTTCCACATGACGCTCGCACATGACGCGTGCGAGCCGACTGCCACAAGCTGTGGCTGACCCGCAAGGCTGCAAGCTGCACGAAGCCTCGAAGTCTCGCAGCAGGCTCCCCAACTCGGGGTCCGAGAGTCACCGCCGCCACGTGGAGGAGGCGTGGTGGCGCCCATCATGCCAATCAAATCGATAAATCAGACCCTCTCAGATCCGATAAATGAGGTGAATCCACCTCACCTCCCACATGACGGACAGTTGCGTCAACGAACTCACCTCGCTCCACTGCCTATACAATACTTACACCCCCTGTCCATAACGACACGAAGCTTCACAGTTGTAACAAAATCCCCTTCAACGTCGTCCAGCGACAGAGTGAAACGCCACTATACAGAGGGATTCCGTGCAACCGCCTCCCCTTCCTTGTCCCGCCGTATCCTCCGCAGTCCGCAACTTCCCCAACACCGAGCAGAGCGCCGTGCTAGATCCGAGACCGGGCCGCCGCGCGCCGGAGAAGCTAGCAACGCTGTGGCACCTACTCGCGAACCGCGCGCCCGGCATGTTTGGCGTGCTCGCCGTCGCGCTCGTCTCGGTGCTCGTGCCGCTGTCGCTGTGCGTCGTGCCGGCGCTCGCGCGCGTGACCGTTTTCCCGCTCGTCTCGGCGCTCATCCACAAGTTCGCGGCCGCGTACCTGCAGCCATGCGTCTCGCTCGAGTTCCTCTTCGGCTCCTTCCAGGCGCGCGCGCACCAGCGCACGGAGGCGCCCTCGGTCACGCTGCGCGGCCTCACGGTCGTGCTCTTCGCCATTAAGCTGCAGCGCGAGTTTCTCAACACGCTCGCGTTCGCCAAGCAGGGGCTCGCGCCCATCGCGCTCACAGCAGTCGCCATCAAGCGCATGGCTATCTACATGTCGACGACGTGGAAGATCGTGGTCAAGATCGACGAGATTGCCGTCGAGGGCGAGACGGTGGACCTCACCACGCCCGACGTCTTTGAGCTCAAGGACGCCGTGGCCATGAAGCTCGGCGAGGCCGGCGGACTGGTCGGCAGGCTCGTCGCGGAGAAAATGAAGTGTGAGCAGCAGCAGAAGCAGGACGAGGCGCGCGCCGCGTCCGCGACGCCGCCGGCGTTCTCCTTCAAGGACCGCGTCGTCCAGCTCGTTGCGGCGCAGATTGACGTTCACGTGGAGCAGTTTAAGATCAGCATCGTCAGCAGCAACCCTCCGCCGACAGAGAAGCCCACGCGCGTGACTTTCAGCGTCAGCTCGTTCGATCTGATCACCGACGTGAAGCATGAGGTCCTGGAGGAGGCGCTGCAGCTCGTGCTGACGTCGAGCGACATTCGTGTGGAGCACAAGATGACGATCAAGGGAATGAACATCACCGCGGCGAAGAGTTACGTGGTGGAGGAGAGCGCCGGCCCGAAGAAGGACGAGCTAAAGCCCAGCCCTTCGCCCGACGAGGTAAACTTGATGCAGTTTCCTGGCTTCGCGCTCAAGCTGGAGGTCCCGCCGATGCCGCGTCTTCTCGGAATCGTCGAAAACATTGCGCCGATTCCACTCGACAGCCGTCTTGCGCGTGTCGAGCTCGTCTCGCTGGAGACCAACCGCATTTCAGTTGCGAGTGAGATGCTGGTGGACGTGCTCCGCGACCTGTATGTGCCGTACTTGGACCATCAAGTGCTGGTAAAGACTGTGCGAAACGCTGAGGCGGATGATTCGACCCGAGTGCGCTTGAGCGACGAGGATGTGGCATTCTACGTCGACAACTTCGACCAGACAAAGAAGAAGCTGAGCGCTGCTGATGTCGCAAAGTTGGGACAACTGGAGTCCAAGATGACGCTTGAGCAGATCGTGCGCCTGCGTACTCGCGCGCTGGCACTGGCAAAGTACTTCCGACCTGATCAGAGCGAGTTTTCTATCGCTGAGCTGAACGCTGTCGCGCTGGAGTTCGTTGCCCGACCTGAGAACATCATGTTCAGGACGATGGAGATCGCACTGCGCTGGGATAACTTCAGCTTGAGCTTCGTTGAGCACGGCCGACAGATCTCAGAAATGGTGGCGATTGGATTTGGCGTGAACCTGCGCTCGTACGCCGTGCCGGAAGGAGAGTCCAAGAAAACGCTCGACATTGACTTGGCATTGACGCAGACGATGTTTGTTGTGAACATTGCCTCCTCGCTGGTGGGGCCGAGCGTCACTCCTGCTTCCAAGATCCTCTACGCGGACTTCAGCAAGGTGGTGTTGCGAACGGACGCACTGACTCCTCCGCAAATGATCAACCTGCACTTATCGCAGTTCCAGAGTGGAGAACAGAGCATCCAGCTCAATCTGAGCAACGCGCAGCTGATCATCTCGGCCCAAGCGCTCGAGTACTTCCTTCTCTACGTCGATCGCCTCAGTACGGGCACGAGCCAAGTTCTTGCGGAAGCTCGTCCCCTTGCTGTTCCAGTTGCTGAGCCCGAGTCTACGGCTGCAAGTGCCGTTGCGGACCAGCACGAAGCGAACAAGGCTGCGCACGAGGTGTCGATGGCTCCGTTCAGCATGCTTAGCGGCATGCTGCTGAGCGTGGATATGCGCATGGATGACTGCAACATGGTGCTGTTACCATCGGACTCGTTCTCGAAGTCGCTGACGACAGACATCAACGTTTCGACCGTAAGTCGCGACTACGTTGTCAATTGTCAAGTCGTCATCCCTGCGTCGCTGCACATCAGCGTCCGGAGCTCGCGTGCGAAGGAGATGATCGAGATGAACGTCACGAAGTTTGCTATCGTTGGTCGCTACGTTGAAGGTGTGAGCGATGTGGAGCACATCTTGTCGCCGATGAGCATGCTGTTCCGCTTCACGTTGGAGCAAGACAAGAACGAGCGTACCAAGTGCCACCAGAATCTGGAGATGCATATCCCGGATGTGATAGTGGCCGGTTCCGATCTGAGTTTGTCTCTACTGGCGTCGTGTGGTCAAGCGTTGGGCGGGATTCAGACGACGACGCCAGAGCACGCGCGACTGAAAGCTGAAAGCCAAGCGAAGCAAGATGAGATGCGCTGCCAAGCGGAGGTCGATGCTATGCTGGCTCGCTTGCACCAGCTTTTCGACGAGATCGACGAAGACAAGAACGGCAACATTGAGCTGAGTGAGTTGCTGCTGCTGCTGCGACGCGTGAAGGTTGGAGACACGCTTCTTGAGAGCGAGCTCGAGTACTTCGTTCGCGAGCTGTTCAAGGACATTGACCGCGACGGCAGCGGACTCATCGAGTTCGACGAGCTGCGTGTTTACTTGCGCGATGACATGCTGACTGGTGCAGCGAATGCGGCCTCACCGACTGCTTACGATGGCAGCGGAGCTCTGAATGGATTCCTGAATCTTCGCGGAAATGAGTACCACTCGTTCACGGTCATCGACAAGCTGTGCGATACCAAGGTGACGAACATGCAGCAAGTCGAGGAGTGGGTCCAGCGTCCAGCGTTCCAGGGGCGATTCTGGGAGCTGTTTGAGAATGAGACACGCGTTGTGAACCACTCGTTCGGGGTGCAGCTGCCGCTGGATGTTCAAAAGAAGTTGGTTCGCCTCCTTCAGAACTACGAGGCTGCGAAGCTTTGCTGGGAGCGCTTGGTGCTACCCGCGATCACCGACGCAGAAAAGGACAACTCCATTTGCGAATGGCTGCTGCAACCATTTGCCCACTGCGGTGGTATCAGCGAGTACCGAAGTGCCGCGAAGGTGATCGCTAAGAAGAAGGAGGATGGCATCTTCAGCGCTGCTTTGGAAGAGGCAGAACAGCTCGTCACGATGTCACAAGTATCGGATCCCGTGAAGAAGCAGCTTGAGTTTACCACCGACATCCAGATGGGTAACATCCGGTTTGTGCTGACGGACGTGGATCTTCCTGCTCGTTTCAGTCGCGGCGACTTCGTGGTGCGCGACGTCAAACTGTCACTGGAACTGTCGGGTTCGGACATCAACGAAGTCGGCGCGGTGGATTGGATTGGTCTGGCTACGTCGGACCATTGCGAGTGGACTGCTCTGTTCGGTGTCAAGATCGCGTCTTCGTGCTTCAGTGAGCTCGCGAACGACATGGAGTACATCATCGAGCCGTGGGATATCGTGGCGGGGATCTCTTCTGGGCGTGAAGAGAATGGCTTTTCCTTGCTGGTCGAGGCCGCCAAGCGCTTCCAGATCAATATCACGCCCGGTGTGTTGAAGACGTACCGAGCGCTGATGGATGCACTGGACGGTGAAGCGCAGCGCAATGCGTTGCAAAAGCACCAGGAAGGATTCCGATCGGCCGTCTCCGGACGGACACACGAGAGCTCGGACTGCCTTGTTCAAAACCTGACGGGAACAAAGGTGACTGTTCAGTGGAACGGAAGTGACGAACGTGTAACGATTGCTGCAGGCGAGCATGTTCATATCCAAGGTGGCGTGATCAAGGACGGCTCGACAACGCTCGACCGCGTCGAGATTGACCAGTGGGGAGCTAGCGTCAAGGGTACTGTGATTCCGGCGTTTGGGAGCACCAACATCGGCATTTCGACAGAAGAAGAGGTGCCTTCAACTGTGTTCATCACGGCAGTTTCCCGATTGGAGAACCCAACTCGTCAGCGTGTCGTGTTGAAGCCGAACCTTTTCTTCATCAACCACAGCTCGCAGACGTACGAGGTCAAATACCTCGAGGTTGGTGGAGAGGGGCGGCCGTCGACGACTTCTCCTGTTGTTACCCTTCATCCGAACGCACGAATCGCGCTGCCAGTGACTGTTCTCATGGGAATCACTGAGTTCTACGCCCGTCCGGAGCACTACGAACAGTGGATTGTAAAGGCGTCGTTGAACGACGACGTCTTGACATCTAGTGCCGCTACAAATGAGCTTGCGGATTACGAAGCGGCCCACAAGAGCAAGATCACCCAGCGCCGTGGTGGCGCGATCGTTTACAGCGAGACGGAGGAGACCTCTTCCAAGGTTCTGAAGCAACTCACTCCGAATGTGATTCTTCGTCGGTGGTTCTTGCGATCGCAGTTCGAGTGGGAGATCGCACTCCTGCCTCCGTTTGTCGTGCGCAACTCGCTGCCATACTCGATAGAGTACCGCTTCGTCGAGTACCGGAGCAAGTCATCGAGAAATGTTACCGGCGAGTTCGCGCGCCTGGAGGGCTTGCTGCACGGCGAGATTGAGCCGGACAGCGGCAACGAGGTTCTTCACGGAGTGGTCAAGGCCGGCCACGACGCAGAAGTGTCCGGCGTGTCGGGTTTGTTCCCTGGCTATATGAGCATGCGTCTGATCAAGTACAAGGACGCTCAACCTGGCAGCGAAGCGTTCTCCGAGTGGTCAAAGCCTTTGCTGATGGCTGTCCACGGCAAGGTCGAATCGTTCATGACGGCGCAAGAGGTGGTTGACCTCGGTGGCGGTGTTCAGTTCAAGCTGGACCGCATCACTCAACCCAACCAGCCGCGCATTGTTCGCTTCTTCAGTCCGTACTGGATCATCAACAACACGTCGGTTGACTTCGCGCTTGCTTCTACGGTGCCTGGTGCGAAGCGGAGCTCGCTGGCAGCAATGGAGACGTCAAACGACTTCAACTACCCTGTGATGACGTCTCTCGCGAACGATCGTCTCAGTCTGAAGCCTCTCAAGAAAATCAACGACCGACCGAAGGCATGGAGCTTCCTCGGCTCTATGCCAGCTTCATCGTACACCTCGACCTCTATGTCGGAGCATGCTCTAGAGAATGCTGAATGGTCCGAGCCGATGAACACGACGACCGTCAACACTGTGGGCGAGTGTGTCTGCGGTCCCAGCGTGTTTGCTGTGAAGCTGGAAGGCTTGTACGGAGTGTTCGAGCCTGGCATCGCGCTCACGTTTAGCCCCCGCTACTTCGTGCAAAACAACCTGGACCAGCAGCTGTTCGTGCAAACGTTTGCGACGGCGGAGACAGACCCAGCGCGTGTTGATGACTTGTTCCACAAGCGCAGTGTGGAAGATGTCACGGCGTTGCAGGCGTCACTGGAAAATGGACAGACGACTCCCGTGTACCACTTCGCGACACTGAAGAAGAATGAGTCGATGCCGAGCTGCCAGCGGTACATCTCTTTCTCCTTCTCGGGCGAGTGGGGTGGTGACGCAACCAAGGCGTGGTCGTTTGCGATCCCAATCAATGCCGCGGGCGACGTTTTCCTCCAGATGTACTCGCCTAAGCGCGAGCGCTCGATCATCTGCCAAGCGAGCGTCCAAGTTGTCGACATGTATGTGTACGTGATTCTGAGCGACGTGTCAAGCGCCCCTCCGTACCGCATCGAGAACTACACGCCGTTTACAATCACGTGCTCTCAACTGGGCGAGTCGTCGTTCTTCCGCGGTGGTGACAGGGAGACGAGCGCAGAGGTGAAGTCGGGCGAGTGGCATTCGTTCGCTTGGCACAACCCATTGTCGAAAGAGCGCGTTGTCGAGATCAAGTCGATGCATATCGACGCCCCCAAGCCTCAAGTGAAGAAGTACGACGTGGACTATGTGGGCTACCTCGATCCGATCACGATGAGTCTGGCTCCAGAAGGCGAAAAAAAGCGCGACGTGGAAGTTATCGTCCAGGTTGTGGTGGAGGAGAGCACGCGCGTTCTCAAGTTCATCGAGAAGGAGCTTGAGGTGAGTCGGCTCGAGAACCAGGACGCGCAGATCGAGAATGAGTTCCAGCAGCGCAAGATTCTGTTCGCGTCGTCGTTCGACATCCGCCTGGACGGCTTTGGAATGTCGCTCTTTGACGCGTATCCTCAAGAAGTGTTCTTCCTCTCAGCCGATTCGCTGCAGATTGCGAAGCAACCGACATCGCTACAGTGGACGATCTCGTTGTTCCACTTTCAGGTCGACAACATGCTCTCGCGCGCAAAGTTCCCGGTGATTATGAACCCCGCCGATACCGGTTACAGTGATAAGTCTGTCGGCAAAGACGCTACAGACCCGCAGCCGTTCATCAAGCTCACGCTTGACGCCGATCTTGCTGCCCGTGTTGGCACGTACAAGCTTCTTGAGTTTGCGCTTGGCGACTTGGCGGTCAAGGTGGACATTGATTTCCTGGTGTCTCTCGTGAAGCTGGTAGACCCGTACTTGGTCTCGGACGCGACGCTTGCGTATCGGTCGATGCTGACGCTTGAGCGGACTCTCTCGCGTCGCGTGCCCGCTGTCCCCGTCGTGCAAGTGAGTGGACCGGATGGTGGCGGCATTCAGACGGACCTTGTCTACTTTGACATGCTGCGTATCCAGTCGATTGCGATCGATCTGGAGTACTCGATCACGCGCAAGGACATCGCAGGTGACGCTAGTGCCGGTGGCCGGTCGGCCGTGATTGGACTGATCAGCCAAGTGATTGGTCTGATTGGTTCGAACCTGAGCGGCTCACCGTCGTTCAATTTCAGCGAGATCGTTATTATGCGGTGCTTCACGACGAAGGCCCGGCTTCAAAGCCAGCTCGTCCAGAACTTTGTTCGCCAGGGCGTCATGCAAGCGTACCGACTTGTGGGCAGTGTGGACATCATCGGTAACCCGATCGGACTCGTTGAGGACCTTGGGTCAGGCGTGGTGGAATTCCTCAAGATTACGAAGGGTGAGCTCACGGGCGACTCGCAGACGCGCGGCGAAGGCGTCAAGGTGCTCGGCAAGACGATTGTCAAGTCTGGTGCGTCATCCGTCGCCAAAATCACGGGCTCGCTTGACCGATTCGTGGGGGAGTTCGCCGATGACAGTGAGGACGAAGCGGCTGGCGGCGCTGGAGACGACTCGAACCAGAACGCTGGTCTCAAGTTTGCCAAGGACCTGGGCAAGGGCTTCACTGGCATCTTTACCAAGCCGGTTGAGGGTGCTATGAAGGGTGGCGTGACGGGTCTCGTCCAGGGAACTGTCAAGGGTATCACCGGTCCTGGCGTTGTGTTGCTGAAGGGGCTGACTTCGACGTCGCATAACTTGGCGCTTGGCGTGCAGTCGACGGTTGTGGATCGGTCGCCGTACGGTGGTCGTCGCCGAAAGCCAAAGGAGCTTGAGAACGTGAGCGTGACGTCGACAAGCGGCAAGCAGCCGACGCGCCTCATCCTCGAGATTATCGGTGCCAGCGCGTTGGCTTCGGACAAGTCGTGCGACCCGCTTTGTGTCTTCCGCGTCGACGGCGTTGATATCCTGACGACGCGTGTGCTGTACAACACGGTGAACCCAGTGTGGCAAGAGAAGACACAGCTCGCTCTGAAGGGCTCCGAGGACAGGGTCGAGCTGGTCGTGAAGGACTCGTACGGAGGCACGGTCGCCAAGACGGTCGGCAAGTGCTTCTTGTCCATGCCGCAGCTGATTGAGGACTTTGCGCCGCCGGAGTACGCGTCCGATCTAGCCGAGTGGGTGCACACCAAGGTGCGACCTGGCGACATTAAGAAGAACGTCAGCCATGTCGTGACGGAGAAGGAATACCCACTCGTGATGTTGCGCAAGAGCTCGGGGAGCGGGTCGTTCCTCGGCCTCGGCGGGCAAAGCAAGCATGCTCCGATGCTTGGCGATGAGTCTATCCAAGTGGTGGTGTCGGTCAAGTCGCTGCGGAACTTGCAGGTGTCGGGCTCGATGGGTGGCGGGCTGCTTGGCCTGGGCAACCTGGGTAGCGCGGTGCCCAACATCTCGCCGTACGTGTCACTGCGCGCCGGCAAGAGCGAGTCGATGTACACGAACGTGACGAAGATGGCGTTCGCGGACGCAGCCAAGAAGGGCGACCCGCGTCTTGGAAGTGCGACGTGGAACGAGAGCGTCACGTTCAAGCTGCGTAAGCGCGACCTGCAGGCCGGGGACGGCAACCAGCTCATCGTCGCGGTGAAGGACAAGGGGGTGTTGACGGACGAGCGCCTCGCCGTTGCGACGGTGCCGATGGCGTCGCTGGGCCACGTCGACGGACCGATTGGGAAGCTCGAGCTCCCGCTGACGGACACGTCCGGCAAGAAGCAGCTGGGCCTGCTGGACATTGAGGTGGAGGTGACGTCGGCGTCGACGAGCGCGCGGTCGCTGTCGGTCTCTGGGCTGGGCGGCGACTCTCCGCCCACGTCGGCGGCCGGCGACCCGGAGGTGTCGGACGCGCTCAAGGCCGGCAAGATCCGCATCTCGTGCGAGTTTGAGTGAGTGAAGTGGCTGCATGTTGGATCGGGACAGCGTCCTGTTCTTAGTACATACTTCGAAGTACACGTTTCCGTTGAAGATGAAGAGCTCTTGACCCGGTTGAAGTCGGTTGCATTTCTTCTTGAAAATTATGCGATTTATTTTCAACAAATTAAAATGAATCACATGTGAATGGAAATAGATTTAATGCCCTATTTCAGCCAATCCGATTAGATCACATTCTTGGTGATCAGGAGGTCGGAGTGATCACGTTGGCCATGAAGAAGCCTGTTGCTGCTGCCACCGCCGCTGCCGCCGATCGCTGGGCGTTCATGCGCCAATGGTGCGAGCCGCTAGTCGGCTGCATCAAGCTCCAGCAGCAGCGGTGTGGGTTCTGCGTCCAGGTGTGCACGGCCATGCTCGAAGCCGCGAGCGCTGCCAGGTTGCGGGGCGTCCAGGATGCGATCGTCCTGCTCGCGATCGTCGGACGCGCCAGCCACAGCTCGTGCAAGCTCCTGCTGCGGTCGTACTGCGGCTTAACGAACCGGGGTATGATCGCGTCCCTGGAAAGAGAGAGCGCCGAGCCTGAAGACATTTCGTTCGAGCTCAATGCACTCGGCCAACAGCGCGTCGACTTCGGTCGCGGACGCACTGCTCGGGTTATTTCCTGAGGCCGAAGCCCAGGAGGACGTTAGCGGAGTCGCAGCAGTGGTCTACGAGGTATATAACTGCACGGGGACACCGCCGATGGGTCGAGACGAGAGCATCACTGTCCCGCTGACCATGACGCTCGTATCGAGGAACATCATGAACCACTTCCCAGCGTGGTGGCAAGCGATGAAGGCGCTCCGCTCGAGACACGCGGGCTGGCAGTTCCCAGGGCCGCCATGCACCAACGTGGTGTTTACTCTGCAGCCGATGACTTTGGGGATGCATAGTGAGATGCCGACGACCGAGAAGGAGCTGGCGGCTGAGGAGCTCGCGACGACAGGCAAGGGATTGACGATTGCCAACTTCGTCCTGTCGCTGGAAATGGCTCCACGACTCGAGCCAGCCGATACGCAGGCTCTTGGGAGGCTGTTCGGGTCGGTAATGGGTGCTGGCGCCGCCGTCGATGAGAACTGCGCCGTCGTCAAGGTGCACGTGTTCGGAGACATCTACAGAGCGTCGCTCGTGTCTCGGCTGTGCTCCGCCTTTGCGTGTGCACAACGAGCTGATGCACTGGCGCTCCACTTGGGCCTCTTGGGCGCATTCCCGGAAGAGCGCACGCGGATCTGGGAATGTCTCGCCTTCGCGTTGTTCTCGAGCCATGCGCGCGCTCGTTCCTCCATCAGGGGTCTCAAGCTGAAGGGAGTCACCCTTGCCATGGTGGACGTGACCGCCATCGCGGCTGTGCTTGCTTCGAATGACCCGGCGAATCTCCTCTTTGGCCGCACCTCTGAAACCAATAGCAATACCACAATCAAGGACGGCGAGACTGACGGCTCGCCTGCTACTGAGCGCGCAATGGGAATGCTGAAGCGAGGAACGACGGTGACGCTCGTGCCGGTCGAAGTTGATGACGAGATGCCGGAGGACGCGGCGACCTGGACTCTAGCGTCCGATGTGCATGACGTTACAGTGCTCCAAGGCGACGAGGATGTCGGCAGTGAGGTGTCACGTGTGCTGCTGCCTGGCTACGGCGTCTGCACAGTACAACAAGACCAGGTGATCCCGAGCAGTGCGCAGTTGGTACAAGGCGGCGTTCGCAGCCTGCGCCTTAAGTTTGAATTTGCGGATGGAACGACCGAAGGCCTCCCACGGTTCATGGAGCTTGTCGGCGCTCCCTTGAAGCAGCTTTCGCTTGAAGTGCCGCCCGCGCTGCCGACGCGGTTGCCAGACCTTATGAGGTCGTGCCCAAACTTGCAGAAGGTGAGCTTTCGAGGCGACCCGGTCAATACCAAGGCGTTCCTGGCCATGCACCGTGAGTGCGGGATGCCCCTAGAGCAAGTGGACTGCCATTTCGACGAGATGGAGGTGATGTACGAGGAGCTGGCGGACACGAGCACGCCGCTTGCACGGACGCTCAGGAGTATGTCGTGCTTCTTTGATAACACTGGCGAGGTCCGCCAGCGCAGCGGGCGTCTGGATTGCGTGGCCAGCATGCTTCGCGCGAACCGAAGGCTCGAGCACATGCAGCTCGTGGTGCCCCCTGCGATGTATGACGACGTACTGGCAGAGCTCAACGGCTTCAACAATAAGGCCATTCCTGTGGTGCTCAAGCTGTTCCCGCTCGAAGGACGACTGGCGTTCCTCAGCGTGTTCAAGGCGTCGAGTGGCGGACGCTCCAGCAAATGCCTCAAGACTGAGAATAGTGCCGCGAAGCCCCGTGCCTCGTCAGTATTGGCAGACTTCGCTCTCGACCGCCTAGTGCTTGACACGATCTTCAGGTTTGCCGGGACGCCTATGCTCCGCCAGGTGCATGTGACTCCGGCAAAGATGATTCGTGTGTAGGAAGGAGATCGCACAGCCGAGACTCGATCACAGACAACTCGGCTCAATGTGCGTCCTCTGTCACTCCAACCTATATCCTAGCGCTCCAGTGAGCAAAGCGGCAGAGTGTCCGGAGTGAAGACACGGTAGGAATCCACAGAGAACACATCGGTGGACACATGTTGCTGCAAAGGAGAAAATGAGCACCAGCATGTTGTGACCAAAGGGAAACCAGCAAGCACGCCCGACTCGTGCAGGAGCCTCATGGGCTTGGCGTGCTATGAGCTGTGACTGCTTTCCGTGTACTGTTTCGCAGTAAATATGATCTGGAAATTGGAGCGACAGTCCTGTGACAGCGATCTACTCACGGCTAGCTGTGGTGTCGATGAAAGTCGCTTAAAGATCTCCCTTCGTGTACTTCGGTCGGCAGGTGTACTACCCGAGCACCAACACTGAGATCTACAACCAACCGCCTTGCTCGCTGGCTCATTTGCTGTCCAACGCAATGATGAGCACACCTCGAGCTTTTGCTGGCTGGTGACTGCATTGCATCATCGCAAGGCACGTGCTGAGCTTCGGATCGTGTCAAGAAGGTTAGAAGACTACGGAAGCAACTAACGAAAGCTATCCAGGTGGTGGTGCCTTTCAGTGAGTGGTTCGACTGGTAAAACTCGGCTCATTCCCCGCAGAGCAACGTCGTATCCCCGCTCAGCGGTAGAAATGCACGTGGACGCGGCGATGCACACACGGGGCAGCGAACTGGAAAATGAGCGAGATCACGTGTCGGTCTATCGGGAACTCGGACAGCACCGTCGACTTGGTCGGTGTCGGCAAAGGAGTACCCGTCGACGTCTTTGCTCTCTTCTCCTCTTGAACGCAGCTGAATTTGTTTTCAGTGCTACCATTCGAGGCGAAGACACTCAAGATCGCAAGGCGCTGGTTGACTCGAAGCGGCTCCCGAGCGACTGGCAGGATCTCGTTGTCGTATGTACTTAATGTCTTGAGACGATGCACGTCATATGCCGCGAAATGCATCATCACGCCCAAGAACTCGAGCTTTCGGTTGTCGCGAAGCATGTTCAAGGTGCATCCGTCTTGCGAGCCGTCGTCATCGTGGTCGCCATTGTCCTCTCCGTCGTCTTCGGCGATGTACGTCAGCCGCTTCAGCGTCTGAGCCAAACGCGTGAGTTCGTCTGCCAACTCCTTCATCAGGCGGCAATTGTTGTCAAAGTGACAGTCGAGCTCCTCGATACCGAGCCTGTGCTGGTGACACGCCTCAAGAAACAGATCCGTATCGATCACGCCATTCTTGAGCACCAGCGCCTTGAGCTTCGGGCATGCCTTCAACACATAGGGCACGATCTCCGCTCCGCCGTCAGGTAGATGCAGAACAAGGCGTGTTAGAGGCGCGCCAATGAGCTCAATAAAGTTCCGAGTCGCTCGTGGCGGTCCTTGCGAGTCCAGACGCAAGCTGGTCACGCCGCCTCCACCGAGTTGGGCGGTCGGAGTCTGGATAAAATCCTCGCGCTTGACCTTGCACACTCCGTATCCAGGAACAAGCACATGGATGGTTTCGCCATCATCGCCCCTTCGAAGCCGCATGACGTCGCATACGTCTCTTGAAAGCTCCCAGGCTGCGTGTTCACTCGATATCTTGGACTCCGGATGCATCGGGACAAGCCTTGCGGTTGTTCCTTGCTTCAGCATACCCATAAGACGAGTAGACTCGGATTCCTTGCGATCGTCACTGTCTAGAGGCTGACAGCCAAATAGCTCCTTCGTCGGGTCTTGCGCCTTGAGTACTGCAGCCATGCCGTCGACATCCTCGGTCGTCAAAACCAACCCTTTCAAAGCAACGTCAACCACCGAGGAGTGCCGTTGCGCATACTTGGAGAACAACGCGAACGCCATCCACTGCAGGTGCCGGTAGAATTCTTCCGGCATGTCGTGGTCTTCAAACCTCTCCAACGGATCAAGGCGCAGTTCCAGCTGCTTCGTCGTTCTCGTTGCAGCGACCGCGGAGCAAAACCGGAAGAAGTCATCGGCATGTTGCGGAGAGCACAGCAGATTGACCTTGCCCAGTCTGGCTTGCGATCCAGAGGCGCAGCCGCTCGCGCAAAGCACGCGCTCGTACAAGTTCCCGGCTGCCTGAGCGTTGGCGGCTTCGTTCTCGACGGAATCGAAGCAGATCCCCGATGTGAACACAAGCCGGGAGATCTCGAGTCCGTTGCAGGTCGAGAGGATTTCCTCGTACAAGCTGGCCAGCGAGGGGCTTTGCTCTCCTCCAAAATACTGCTCGAGTTGGACGGACGTTAGCAAGAGAGCTCGACTTGGCACTGCCTCTCCAGCTGCTGGACCCATCGGGAAGCACCAGCCCCGGTTCTTGGCCTCCATAGACTTTAGCGTGCGCCATATCAATTCCAAGAATGGCGTTGTAGACTCCGACTCAATCATCACCGAGAACGGAACGTCCAGACGCTCGTGACGCACTTGCTCTGAGCGGTTCGCGACCCCGCGTGCCAGTACTTGAGTCATCGCCACACGAAGCAACAAATCTCGTTGAGGACCCTCGTCGTCGTCTGCGAAGAAACGCGCAAGCATCTCAGCCATCCAGCTGCTGTCGGGCTCGTCGTCGTAGTTTCCTCCCAGTATTACCACAAAGAGTGGCTGGCGGTGGAGGGCGAGCGCGTCTCCGTCCGTTGGCACGTCGAGGTTGTCGAGTGCGAGGCCGCAGAGAGTCGAGAGCACGTGCTTCCACGCCAAGACGTCCACTTTGGCGAGCAATGCGAGCAACTGGAGGCCGTCGCGAATTGCTCGGAGCTTGGAAGGAGTCGCGTCATCGGCAGTCTGTGCGAGCGTCACTCGAATGCCCTGCCACGAACCGATCCACGCTTCTCGCCGCTCGTACCGTGAGTCTCAGCCGCTCCCGCAGTGGCGCGCACCATGGTCGCATGAACGCCCATCGGTCTTCCAGGTCTCTCGACTTGCCAGCGTTCATGCTCGAGATGGACGCTCAAACTGCGGTCTCACGCGCGCCACGAACGCTGCGCTCGCGCTTCTGAGGTCTCGGAGCTTGAGCGCACCTGCAGCTGCGGCAGTGGCGGATTCACTTGAGCTGGGTGTCGTCGACTGGGCTCCAAGCCAGCGACGAACGCGAGAAGCTTGGTGGCCCCTTGATCGCGTGAAGTGTGGCCGTTTGTGGACTATAAATACAGCAAATCCGATATTCTCAAGACAGAGCACAAGAAGAGTTTGTGTTTTATTCGATTGAGCATGCCGATATCTGCCAAAACGGCACCTGCAACAGCCGAGGGTCGTCGAGACGGCACATTTCCGGTGCGGTGCTTGCAAGTACGCGACGCCTGATTCCCTCATTACGGACGGTAATGGGTGTCTCATCGTCGACGAGCGTCCAAACCGCCACGCGATAGTTCCACAAGTGGAAGAAGGCGTGGAATATCGCCATCAGCGAGATCACGTCCCAGTCGTCGAAGCGAATGACGAACTTGCCACCGTACACGACATACCCGAGTTGAATCAGCTCATAGCTGTCCAAGTGCTTGGGAGAAGTGCCAGCATGCTCGACTTCTGTAACCTCAGAGACTGGGGTCACGCCCAGATCCCTCCTGGACTTTGTTATGAATCCATCAATGGCCTGGACGAGAGACTTGCGCTTGCGCCGGAAGCGAAGATCTTCGAGATGCATTGGCGGCCGACCGAGGCCGCCGACATTGTCTTTTCGAATAGCCAACGCCCTCTCGATAGTGCTGACTGAGAGCTCGTCGGGCTTCCTCTTGCTCACTGGCAGCGTCCTGGCAAACACCAACGGCAGCAAGTTGATACCCAGAATGGCCAGCTTCGTGAAGAATAGCTCTCGCACATTCCCGTTCATCCGAAGAGAAGAAGTCCACGAGCCGCCCTATTGTTCGGGCCTATAGCACCTACCTAGACTACAGCTAGGCCGGCAGGTCTCCTTGGTGCGGGCATCACCAATAGGCAGAGCGCAGGGCGTCTGCCAGTTCTCCAGCTTCCTCGCGCCGTTGGAGTCGAAGCGACCGCAGCCGAACGCACGCTGGCTCCCG
>JAADXX010000387.1:0-26353 GCA_023338025.1 Phytopythium oedochilum | reverse complement strand
TCCAACGAGCGGGGTTGAGCCATCTAAAATTACCCCGTACACGTCTATTTTGAAGTCAGTCGAGGTTACACAGTGATTTAAACACCGTGTATCACCTTTTGAGCAAATATTCTATATGTATCACCTTTCGGAATTTTCCCTTTTAAATATACTATTTGACATTATGCGTTTTTTTAATGTTTTTAATGTTGGGTTTTGTAAGCCAAAAATCACAAAATGTCAATTTGCTGTTATATGGATAATTACTAAACATTTTGTGCATATAATTTAACATAAAATGACATTTTGTGATTTGACGTTCAAAAACCAAATTTAGAAATGATTTAAAAAACGCATAATGCCAAAACTACAGGTTACTCGGGGGGAGAAAATCAAGCGTCGTGTTGAAGCGACGCCACACCGAGCGAGCATGGGCGTTCCGGATGCGGCCAGCGCCGCGACTGGCGCGCCGAAGGGCCCGACGGAGGCCGAACCGCTTAAGCTGCTCGTGCCGGTGCCTGGTGACGCGCAGGCTGGAGGCGAGGGGGCCGCGATGGCCCCTCTGAGCTCGCCGACGTGGACCGATCGCGACGACCGGAGCGGCCGGACGGAGACCACCAGCGCGGCGTCCGACTACGAAGACGGAAGCGAGGGCGTCGGCTCCGGCGCGCACGCTGAGGGCGGAGCGGATGCGGCGCGGGACTTCCGCGAGCTGCTGCGGTCCATGCAGCGCCAGCTCGCGTTCCTGCAAAGCATGACGGAGAGGATTTCCCGCGAGGAAAGGGCCGCCGCCTGCGTGGAGAAGGGCGGAGGGAAACTCCATAGCCGCGCGCTGAGCTCGTCCCCATCGACAGCGCGCGACCCTGCCGAGGGTCCACAGACGTGCCAGTCGGGGGAAGTGACGTCGCTCTCGCTTGGAGAAGCAGACGCGCCGGCGCCAGTCGACGAGCCGGAGGCCGAGTCCGCGATCGATCGGGATACTCCGGAGCAAGAGATGCGTGCGCTGCAGGTTGAAGTGCAGTGGCTGCGCGCGGAGCTGGAGGCGACGCAGCATGAGAACGCGCGGCTCGCGTCAGTCATCCAGCGGCTCGAGATCTCCAGCGGCGCGCGCGACACTGGCGGCGAGCGGCCAGAAGACGCAGGCGACAGCTCAAATCGGCCATTGGAAGTGGTTTCTGTGCAGCATGTAGCGTCCGAGCAGGGCGAAGCCGAGCCGCGCGATGCCGTCCTAGAGGACGCAATGCTCGCTGGGAACGCGTTCCTGGACGCGGAGAGCCCGCAGTGGCTCATCGGCCACGAGGCGTGCCAGCGGAGGACGCACGAGCTGTGGGAGACCGTGCGCACGCTCGCGCTGTACGTGCGCACGTACTCGCTGGAGAAGGCCGCGATGCGCTTGCAGCGGGACGACGCGGTCCGCGAGGCCGAGCTCGCGTGGGCTCAGAACGCCGCGCTCGCGGGCAGCAGCAACCCGCACCAGAAGATCAAGTACCTGCAGCAGCTCAAGGCGGACAACGGCGCGCTGCGCAAGTCGGTCCGCGAGCTGCAGACGCTCTTGGTCGAGCAGCGCGTCGCGGGCGTCGCCTCCTCGTCCTCCAGCCCCGCTGACGCGTCTGATGAAGCGTTGGAGCCAAGCGCGTCCGCCGAGACGGAGGCGCCATCTTCGCCTACATCGGGACGGCTAAGGAGGAGGAGTCTCTCCGGGGCGGCGACGCTACTGGAGGAGGCGGGCGACCGCTACGAGCGCAAGCGCAACGCGGTACTCGCGCGCATGTGGCGGCGCCAGGAGGAGCTGCGCGCGCAGGTCGCGCGGCTCAAACAGCAGCAGCAGCAGCAGCAGACCCTCGACGCTCCGGCAGAGGCGTCTGACGCGCTGACGCCGCGATCTTCCGGCGGCGGGGGGTCGTCCGCCGAGGCCTCATCGCTCTCGCCCGCGGCTCTGCGCGCGTCCCCCGGTCCTTCTTCTCGCGGCGCGCGCGCCAGGCGGAGAGACGCGCGGGCGGCCGCGAGCGCTCGGATTGCTCACTGACGCCCGTCGTGTGTCTATTTGGCGCCATTTTCAAATTCGTGTCTATGTTTGCCGCACTAGGATTCAGTATGTGAACCCGGGGCGAGGCGACGTGCTTGCTCCGAAATGTGATATATGCTAATATGTAGTTAGAGTAAGAAATATCGAATAGCGAAAGGCTGGCTGATATAGCTCGTTCGTGTCTATGATTCGCTGAAACTCCGTCGTGGCGCGTGTTCATTGGCCGAAACCCCGCGTAACCCCGAAACCAGGCGCCGCCATTGCCCCTGATCGAAGCAGCGAGCACTTGCCAAGCAGAGCAAGCAAGCAAGCCGCCGCGGCCGCGTCGTGACCGCCTCCTGAGGCCCCTGGCCCGACGCGCGCGCAGCCAACTGTACAACCGCTTCCGCGCGATGGCCGAGACGTCCGCGACGCCGGCGGCCGACCAGCTGCGGGTCCTGCGCGCGGCCCAGGGCTTCCTGAGCAAGGCCGACGCGCGGCGGAGCGCCGACGGCGGCCGCGCGGACGACGCGCACCTCGACAGCTTCGCGTCCGCGTCCGCGGGGCTCATGCAGCTCAGCTCGGCGGCCGCGGACGAGGCCAAGCGCGCGGACGGTGGCGGCGGCGGCGGCGCGGACGAGGCCAAGCGCGCGGAGCGGCCGCTGCCGCCGGGCTGGAACCGCATCATCCACGCCTCGGGGCTGCCCTGCTTCGCCAACTTCCGGCTCGGCATCGTCTGCTGGTCCAAGCCGTACGCGCTGGGCGCCGACGCCGCGCAGCTGGCTGAGCCAGACTTCACGCGCCTCGTCAAGAAGCACGTGCCCCCCGCTGGCATCTTCACGCCGCCGGAGCGCGCGGTCGCGGCCAACAACTCGGCCGCGCCTGCTGGGCCAAGCGCGAGCTCGATCAGGTCCGTCGCGTCGTCCCCGCCCCGAGCCGCCGCTCCGCAGGCCAAGCCCGTCCCCGGCGGGGCTTCTAGCATCCATACAACAGCATCTTCAGGCTCCGGGACAGCCGCGCACACGGCCCCAGCCATGGACGAGGCGGCGAATGTGCGTTCTTCGGGCTCACGTGAGCAGTCGTGGAGTCTACTGGCCCTTAAGCCGTCTCTCTGTATTTGTGTGTGCGTCTCCCATGACCAGGCCAAGAAGAGAAAGCTGGACGCGGGGGACAGAGCAGTGCACATTTCGTCGCGCGCGAGCGACAAGTTCTCGGCCATGGTGCGTTGGGTTGCCGGCTGGTCGGTCGCTAATGCCGAGCGCTTTGGTCGAGAAACTCAGTAGACTATGTCGCCCCCGCTGTGCTCTGTGCGCAGTCGCTGGAGGACTTCGGGCGGCTGGCCATCGGAGACCCGCGCGTGCTGCAGGGGTGCATGGAGCTAGCAGTCAAGACGCCGGCGCAGGTGCTGCAGGAGTACCAGAACCGGAACCGCGGCGTCTCCATCAACTACAACACGGTGCCGGTCGAGGAAGACGGCGTCAAGCTGTTCAAGACGATCGTCACGGCCGGCAGCACCGTCGCAGAGGTAAGAGCCGCCGCGTAGAGCGAGCAGGGACAGTCGCAAGGTGCTCACTGTCGACTGATCGTGCGATCCGTAGGGAATTGCGTCCACAAAGAAGATCGCCAAGCAGCTAGGCGCTCAGCAGTTGCTGGCGGTGCTGCACCAGAGGTCAGCGCAGACGTACTTGCAGGTCGCGGATGCCTACAGCGGCGCAGTCAAGGGCCAACCGGGGATTAATGAGTCGTCGATGGCAGGCGTGGTGCCTGCTACCGCGCCTTCGGCAGCTTCTCTGGTCTCCGGACAGACGATTTCCAACTCGCTCCGCAGCGTCGGGACGCCTGGACGCATCGTGGACGCACGCTTCGTGCGCGCAAACTCCGGCGGAGGCAGTAACAGCGGCGGCAGTAGCATCCAAGGGCTCAGCGTTGCTGCTGCTGCTGCTGCTGGTGGTGGCAGTGCAGGCAGCGGGAGCCAGCTCCGCAAGTTCCGACGAGCATCGCCGACAAGGGAGTATGGGCACTATGAGGATGCGTACTCGGACACTGGGCTTGGCGCTCCAAACCAGTGGGAGGAGTACCACCAGCAGGCAGGCGCGCCATCCTGGGCGAGAGAAGGCGGACACGTCGACAGCCCGGGGCCAGAGCGTATCGTGGTCTACTCGTCGCCCTCCTCGGCCACCACCAACTACGCGTCTCCGTACTACACAGGGGGCCACGCTCCTTGGACACACGCTCCCCCGGGCGGCCTGCCGCTCCCTCCTCCTCCGCAGCAGCCGGCTCAAGCTGTCCAAGCTAGCGGCGGATATGCGAACCGCTTCGAGGCTGACCGAGGAGCAGCCGTGCCATTGAGGCAGCACACTTTCGGCGGCGCGTACCGGTCCCGGTCGTCTGAGCGAGCGTCCGGCGCCAAGGTGAGGACTCGGTTTGATGTTGCGGCGATAACCCATCAGCGTCTGACGTGTTGCCACCTTGGTGCGAGCCCGCAGCAGCCGCAGGTGCGCTATCAGCCGCATCCGAGCGAGTAGCGAGCTGTTGCAGCAGCCAACTGGTGCATTACGAGAGCGGGGAGAGAGAGGGCTTTTGGATCCGCACAGGGGGGTCAATCAAGCCACGAGCGCGGGGCTGTTGTCACGCTCACGCTTGTCGAGCAGATCCACTCAGCGGGTGTATTTATTGTAGTGGGGAGCGAGCAGGGCGTGCGAATCAACGAGGGAGGAATGAGTCGGGATGTTGGGAGCCTGTGCAATTGCTGAAGGGGTTCGAGTTGAAGCTCGATGCTCGATGTTCGAGCCGCAAGTCTCTGTCCGGCACGGTACGCGCGCCGTTTACTGAGAAGCAGTTTGTTTTGTAGTGGGCGTAATGATCACGTCGCGACGGTCGTTCCCCTCCCCGAGCACAACACGACAACCAAACGTCAGAAGCCCGAAATGATTTGCATATAACATCATTTATTCTCATTTATCTAATAAAACAGTAATTAATCAACCAAAAGAAGAGTTATACAATATAATATCTCGTCCACCTATTGGTTTACGGGGGCGTCCGTTTCGCTTCTGGTCGCGCTCATCCCTGACGTAGCTGTCGCGCGTCGCGACAGACTCGTGGCTCTTCCTCGCTCGCGCTCTGAATGGCCAGTCCACGGGCGTAATGCGCCATCTGGATGCGCGCAAAGGTCCCACATCGCGCGCGCAATGCCAAGCAAGGAATGCTGGCCGTCGTGTGCTCCAGTATAGGGCCGGCAGCCCAGCGCACTAGACGACTTCGAGCCCCATGGAGGGCTACCTGCTGCTGCTGTCGCCCAGGCGCCCGGCCGAGGCGCGGCTGCGCTTCTGCGTGATCGAGGACGGCGCGCTGCAGTGCCTGGACAGGCCGGGCGGCGCGCCGCTCGAGTCGGTCGCGCTCACGCGGCACCAGATCCGCGTGCGGCCGCTGGACGACGACGCGGGCGCGCAGGGCAAGTGCCCCAACCGGTTCGCGCTGCACGCTGTCGAGATGGCGCGCAGCGACGCGCGCAACGCGTTCGTCGTGCCCGCGGGCGCGCGCGTGAGCTCCTTCGTGTTCGCGGCGGCCAGCGTCAAGGCCATGGTGCGCTGGGTCAACGGGCTGCACAACTGGCGCCGCCACTCGTTCGAGGACCCGGTGGCGGTCGCTGCCGTGCCCAGCGGCAAGGACGCGGCCGCCGCCACCGCCACCGCCGCGGCCCATGGGAGGGAGCAGCTGAGCCTGCTCGACGTGGTCGCGCGCTTCGACATGCGGCTCGTCACGACCGTGCCCGCGGCCGCCAAGAGCAAGCCTGCGGTCCCCAAGAGCAAGGCCGCGGTCGCCAAGAGCAAGGCGAGCGACTCGGCCGAGCGTAAGAAGCGGCAGGCGGAGGCCGCGCGCCGCCCGTCGATCCGCGCGAGCGCGCGCATCGCGTCCTGGCTGCCCGTGCCGCGGCTCTCGTCGTCCTTCCGGCTCAGCGCGTCGTCCTGACCGGAGCGTGCGCTGGCCGTCTGTGTGTCTTGCCAACGTGCGTTGCGTTACGTCGCGTCCCCGAACTAAGCTGTGAAGTAGAACACAAGTCGCTCACCCAGAGGAATAACCCGCTCAATGAATTCCAAGCGTCTGGCTCGCGTGTGTCCATCAACGCAGGCGCCTTCCCGGATCGGCCCGGCACCTACAAGTAGAGGCCTTCCGGGATGTTGGCCTTCTTCTTGTACAGCGCCTTCTCCTTGGCCTTGCGGAAGTCCGTCTGGGTAACGCGCATGCGGCGCTCGCGCAGCGCCAGCAGGCCCGCCTCCGTGCACACGGCCTTGATGTCGGCGCCCGAGAGCTCGTCTTTCGCCATGACAAACTCCTCAAGGTCCACGTCCTCGGCCAGACTCATGCGGCCCGTGTGGATCTGGAAGATGCGGCGCTTCGTCTTGATGTCCGGCAGCGGGAACTCGATCTACACGATCAACGACAACGCGTCAGTCGGTCGGCTCGCACTCACACACACCAGCTCCAACATATCCAGACAGTACCTTTCGGTCGATACGACCAGGACGAATCAGCGCGGGGTCAAGGCTCTCGATAGCGTTGGTCGCCATGATCACCTTGACGTCGCCGCGCTCGTCGAAGCCGTCGAGCTGGTTCAGCAGCTCGAGCATCGTGCGCTGGATCTCGCGCGTTCCGCCGCTGCTCGAGTCGTAACGCTTCGAGCCGACGGCGTCAATCTCGTCAATGAAGACGATCGATGGCGCCATGTCGTCGGCCACGCGGAACATCTCGCGCACGAGCTTGGGGCCGTCGCCGAGGTACTTTTGGATGAGCTCCGAGCCGACGATGCGCAGGAACGTGGCCGACGTCTGGTTCGCCACAGCCTTGGCCAGCAGAGTCTTGCCCGTGCCAGGCTCGCCGTAGAGAATCACGCCCTTGGGAGGGCGGATGCCGATGCCCTCGTACAGCTCGGGGTGCGTCAGCGGCAGCTCGACGGCCTCCTTGATCTCCTGGATCTGCGACTCGAGCCCGCCAATGTCGGCGTACGACTCGAGCGGCGCCTTGTCGACCTTCATGACGCTCACCATCGGGTCCGTGTCGTCCGCGAGGATGCCGACGACCGACATGACCTTGTTGTGCAGCAGCACCGAGCAGCCGGGCTCGAGCATGTCCTGGTTCACGAACGACATGACGCCGACGTAGTACTCGGGGCCGACCGAGGACGACACGATCGCGTGGTTGTCGTCGATCATCTCCTCGAGCGTGCCGACGCTCATGGGCGTCCCGCGCAGGTCGTCCACCTTGGAGCGCTCCTCCTCGTCCTTCTCCTGCTTTGGCTTGAGCACCTCCTGGTTCTGGATAAACTCCTGCTCCATGAGCAAAAAGTCCTTGATGCGCTCCATCTTGAGCAGGCGCAGCTTGCACTTGGCCGTCGGGTACACCGTCGGGATGCGCACGGCCGCGGACGGGCCCTTCTTCTTCTTGCGACGCCGCGTCATGGCGCCGCCGCGCGGCTCGAACTTCTTCTTCTTCTTGGCCGCGTCCTCCTTCTTCTTGGCGGCCTCCTCCCGCGTCTGCCGCGGCAGACCGCTCTGTCCCTGGCCCATAGCGCGCCCTCGCCCCCTTTCGGCCGCCCGCGCGCTCCTCCTCGACTCCCGGCGCCCTCGCAAGCGCGCTCGACCCCGCGCCTTCCTCGCGCACTTTCTCGCTTCCGGTCGCGAGAACTTGTTGTTTCCAGGGGGAAACACCGCCGCAGAAAGATCGAGCAGCGATGGTAAAACCTCATTTCAAAACGAGTAAAACCTTATAATGCGCATAAACAGCCAATCAAACTGGTATCTAGACGATTTGCACGATATCATTGGCAATAATGGCAAGATATCACCCGAAATACTACTGCCGCGACTGTGCGAACCGCGCGCGCGCTATTTTCGGCGACTTGCTCGCCTGCCGCTGATCGGAGCGCGCGATGGGGCGGAAACCGCGGCGCTTGAACGCCTTCGAGGCCGCTCGCGGCGCGGGCGTTTCGCCCGTTGGCCTCCGACTTGATTCCGGTTCAAACGCGAGTTTGGCAGGCTGTCCTGCAGTTTTGGGGCTCCCGCAAGTTGCCGCGCTGCCAGAGCGTTGCTGCCTCAACATAGTCCAGCCAACCGGACATTGGGCCCAGCCACAACCTTTCACCTTGCGACGACCCCGCGCCGGCCTCACAAGAAGCTTTCCTGGCCAAGAACGGCGGTGGACAGCGACAGATTCCAAGTGGCAGGAGTACTGAGGCTGTCGCGTGAACGCGCTGCTTATATTTAGCGCGCGGCCAAGCTTCAAACGCCTCGAAACTCTCCTAACGCACTGGAGCTCGAGTTCCAACGTTCACCTTCCGATCTCACCCGACGACTGCAGGTAGGCAGGCTCCAGCGGATTGCTCAAGACCAGGTCGCACAGTCCTCACGCGCCGTTGAAAAAGAGAGGGGGCAACAGCGTCAAAAGACCGCTGCGGACTGTGCCTCGCGCTCGGACGTGACCTCGGGAGAAGCCTGCAGAAATGGACACAGACCTTGGAGACGAAGCGTTCGCGATGCCCGCGCCGCAGACGTGTTCGCCTGAGAACCAGCGCGGGTTCAGCCCCTCGCAACGCGATCAATCAACCCCAGCAGGTTCCAACCAGTCCCCTCTGAAGACGAACGGCACGACGTCGTCGTCCGTGTCCGCGTCTGCGCCAGTCGCCGCCGCCGCAAACAGTCTTTCGTGTGCGTCAGTGCCCGCTTCTGCCAGCGAGGTGGCTGCTCGCCCGGACACGCACTCGTTCTCCGTGTCAGGCACAACCTTCCAGATCGACAACAAGTACAAATTCATCAAGCCCATCGGGCATGGCGCCTACGGCGTCGTCATGTAAGTGTTCGCTCGGGTAGGTTACGACATAATCTGTGCAGGCGAACTCACTTGCACGGCATTTCAATGCGGCGCAGCTCGGCGGAGAATCTCGAGACGAGCGAGAAGGTGGCCATCAAGAAGATCTCCAAGGCGTTCGAGGACATCGTGGACGCCAAGCGCATCCTGCGCGAGATCAAGCTGCTGCAGCACTTTGACCACGAAAATATCATCACGATCGTCGACCTGCTGCCGCCGGCTGGGCTCGCGAACTTCGACGACGTGTACATCATCTCAGACCTCATGGAGACGGACCTCCACCGCATCATCTACTCACGGCAGCCCCTCACGGATGACCACATCCAGTACTTCCTGTACCAGGTGAGTGCTTGCTGCTCCTTGTAATCGACAGTCTAGAGGTGACGACGCTTACTCGTGTCGATCTTCCTGCAGATCCTGCGCGCACTCAAGTACATTCACTCGGCTAATGTGTTGCACCGCGACCTGAAGCCGTCGAACCTGCTGCTCAACTCGAACTGCGACCTCAAGGTGTGCGACTTTGGGCTCGCTCGCGGCGTCGAGCCCGACGAGGACAACATGGAGCTGACCGAGTACGTCGTCACGCGCTGGTACCGCGCGCCCGAGATCATGCTGTCGACCAAGGAGTACACCAAGGCCATCGACATTTGGTCCACCGGGTGCATCTTCGCCGAGCTGCTCGGACGCAAGCCGCTCTTCCCGGGCGACGACTACATCCACCAGCTCCAGATCATCTGCGACAAGCTCGGGACGCCGCAGGAAGAGGACCTGCGCTTCGTGACGAGCGAGAAGGCCCGGCGCTTCATGAAGAACCAGCCGGTCCGCCCCGGCATGCCCTTCGACAAGCTCTTTCCGGCGGCGCGGCCCGAAGCCATCGACCTGCTCAAGAAGATGCTCGTGTTCGACCCGGCCAAGCGCATCTCGGTCGAGGACGCGCTCGCGCACCCGTACTTGGACTCGCTGC
Organism: Phytopythium oedochilum; assembly: GCA_023338025.1. Lineage (NCBI taxonomy): Eukaryota > Oomycota > Peronosporomycetes > Pythiales > Pythiaceae > Phytopythium > Phytopythium oedochilum. Next base: position 16,541 of record JAADXX010000387.1, on the reverse strand, counting down.
ACAACGTCGACGACGAGCCGACCGCCGACCGCAACTTCAGCTTCGAGTTCGAAAAGCAGGAGCTCAACAAGCGCCGTCTCCAGGAGCTCATCTTCGAGTGCGTTGCTGCGGATTCGTGCTCGTGCGTTGCGTGGCTGTGACTGACAGCGTCGGGGTCGCTTCGCTCTCCAGGGAGATCGTGAAGTTCCACCCGGAGGCGCAGTTCGCAGACTATAGCCTCGGCAAACAGGTCTCAAACATGGCGGCGGCAGGAGTGGGCTCCATGACGGCGGCGTCCACAGACCCGAAGCTCGCGCAGTTGCTCAGTCCGAGGTAGCGACGTTATGCTGTCTAGCTTCCTTGCTGTGAGTTAGTGACTGACATTGGTGCTCGTTCCAGCACGGCAACGGAGGCACCCAAGTAGCCATGCACATGGCTGCATACAATCCGAATGGCGGGACTCACGGCTGCTGGAGAAGCCATCCAAGCGGGAAGCGGATCAGCCTGGGGATTGAGCAGCTAGATTCAAAACTGTAGCATCTCGCATCGACAGCAAGAACTCTCTCAATACAAAGCACAAGACCAGTAAGTAGCATTCCCCACTCAAAGAAGGCTGTCCGATAGGGAATGGCGACGCGCTGGGTGTCGTCATGTGTGTGCAGCTACGCCAAGCTCGGTTGGGGAAGCGTTTCGTACGTCTTGCTGTCGTGGTAGTTCGTCCACGGCCCACTGCCCTTGGCGTAGAAATCCATGGGGTAGGAGCCTTCTTGCCAGACCGCGCGCTCCAGACACACCTCCGCTTCGTACGGCGACAGCAAGGGCTGTGGAGTGTGCATCCATGACACGTGCTCATCAGCATCGACCAGTGCACAAGCAGGCATTCGCGCACAGTCGCTCGCACCTTCTTGAAGGCGTAGCCCCAGTCAATCGACAGGCGAGGACACGCAACCTGAATCCACGCGTCGACGTCGCCAAAGGTGGCAAGCTGTGTAAGTGATAGCATAGTTACCAGGCGTCAGTGCTAGTCACGGGATATAGAACGTTGTGTCCACCGAAAGGCTTACTTTGTCGGGGAAGATCTCCGACAGCAGCAGCACGAAGTACTGCTTGCCGCGCAGCTCCAGCAGCTCCTTTAGGCGGTTGAGCACAGTCGGGTTTCCCTGGCGACCCAGCGTGCCGAGGATGATCCCGAACTTACTGGCCGACTTGCTTCGCTCGATCGCGTCGTGGCGAATCTCCATCATCCGAGGGAGATCGTAGTTCTCAATGCTGAGCACCTTCGGGTACGGGTCGTAGCGATACGCCTGCAAAGACGGGTTCGCGATCATGGCCGACTGTGGAACACCATGACGGCGGCAGAGTCACACAACTGCTGCGAGTGCAGCACGCGCACAACTGTGGAAACGCGAACGCACCTCGAGATGGAACCGCCCGTCCGCGATGAAGACCAGCGCGTCCACCCCTTCGATCAGTGGAGAGGTACAGCCCAGCACTTCGCCAGGCGAGAGCGGCTTGACCTGCGGCACGAACAGGTGCGCGAAGTACTCCTTGAGCTTGGACGCAACCAAGTGGACAGAGCTGCTGAATTGGATCGTGCCCATGAGCGCCAACTGCGACCCACAACTCTTGATCAGACCATCGCCGGGCTCACTAAATGCCAGCGATCGAGACGAACCTTGGTCTCCGGCGGGAACGTTAGCTTCATGCACTCCATCAGCTGCACCAAGAGCCGCAGATTAGCGCATGACGTGAAATGGCAGCGTCGAAGCCAGTGACACGTACGTGCTCGACATCGATTGCGATGTCGACGAACACGTAGAGCATCTTGATCGTCGTGACATCGATCGGGACGAGGCAGCTGTGGCCGTAGTGGACCATGAAGTCTGCACCAAGCGCCAGCGCCGTCAGGTCGTCGACGCAGCACGCTCCGTACGTGACCTGCGAGGCGAGTCCTATTAGCAAGGGCGTCCGTCATAGGCGCCGTGTGGAGGATTCAACCGAGCGCATCTATCGGCACGTACGTCGCCCAGAATGATCGTGTCGGCGCCCGTAAAGCGCTCGATGATGTCCGAGATGACGCACGAGTAGAGCAGCAGGCCCTCGGGGAACTGGAGCGCGACGCGCTTGCTGCCAGCCTGCCGCACGCGCCAGACCGTCTTTCGGATCTCAAAGTTGTAGTTCCACGGCAGCTGCGTCCAGACGATAGCACAGCGCGTCAACGCACGTCCAAAGCGACTCGCGAGCCGCGAGAAGGATGGATACCTGCTCGATGGCCTTCGCGAGCTCCGGGTCGTTCTGGATGTCCTCCGGGATCTGGTTGGCCATGCGCCGGCGGAGCGCGGTCGTAGCCTTCCGCTTCGGCTTGTCGGTCCTCTGGACGACGATAGCCGTGCATCTAGAGACACTTCACGCGCGCACAATCAGCTCTCGCCGACCCTCGGGCTCAGCAAGTGCAGCAATCGTCGACGCACCCGTCCGCAGCGCAGGCAGAGCCGCAGCCTGTGGCAGAGGTGCAGCCAGCGCCAGAGCCGCAGCAGGCCGCCTGCGCCTCGCTACGCTTCCCAGAGAACCGCGGAGGCTCCGCCGCGTGGGCTGCAGGATCCTGCGCGGCCGCCGACGGATCCGCCATGCTTGTCGCCTGGAGCTTCGAAGGTCAACTTGACTGACTGGCTGCTGTCGCCCAACATGGCTGCGTTTTGGGCGTCAGCGTAGCACTAGCTTGGGTTGATGCGAACTTAGCCCGTTTGCTCTCTTGCAAAGTAATCAACCCCATCCCTTCATGTCCCATCCTACTCTCTCCCTCTGCAAATCGATGCAATTTCTAGTCGATACATTTGCGCAATAAACTGGACGTACTGTAGGTTCTGGGAAAGCGCGGAACATCACTGCTTGATGTTCTCCAGAAGTGCGTACCTAGGAGCAAAGTGCGCCCCAGATCACGACGGATGTGCTGGAATCCGCCAATTGCGCGTCCCCACGCTTGCTTCCCGACTATTCATTGGTCTAAATCTAGCAGGCGTTTTGCCGCCACCAGACAATCGCCTGCGCTTACGTAAACCCGCGCGCGCCTCCGTGACCGCCAGTCCGTAATCAGCGCGCGCGAAGCACAAGCAAGCCCCACGGGCGAGACGTACCCTCCGACACCTTTGGCTCTACCTTTGGACCAGGTGCGTGTGCTGTGTGTGCGTGACTTGGAGCGTACCCCCCTTGGTGAACTATGGAGCGCTAACGCCCCCCCTTGGCGACAGACCCAACCGTCATGGACGCGTTCCACAACCTGCTGCGCGAGGCGACGAACCCGCGCAACGCGACGGCCGCGAACGGCAGCCTGTCCCAGGCGCTGCAGAGCGCGGGCGGCGGCGCCGGCATGGGCCTGAGCCCGGGCATGAGCATGAACGGCACGGGGCTGCCCATGGGCATGAGCCTCCCCATGGGCATGACGACCATGCCGGCCGCGAACGGCGCGCTGGCGCCCATCCACCGCATGAACCCGGGCGGACTCATGGGCGCCGGCTCGCCCATGTTCCCCGGCATGAACGGCGCCAGCGGCGGCATGATCATGCCCGGCATGACCCCGCCCGTGGGCGCCACGGCGGCGGCGGCGGCCCCTGCGGCCAGCGCGGCGGCGGCGGGTAAGGAGAAGCCGGCGGCCAAGACCAACACCAAGAAGCGGAAGGCCCCCGCGCCGACAGTGTCGGCTGCCAGCAGCAACAACGGCGACGGCGGGTCCAGCGACGGCGAGGGCAAGCAGCCCGAGGAGTACCTGGACCCGAAGGCCAAGCGCCGCGCGCAGATCGCCAAGGCCGCGCGCAAGCATCGCCAGCGGCAGAAGGACGAGCTGATCGCGCTCCGAGCCAAGGTGAAGGACCTGAAGGAGCAGATCGAGGTGCTGCAGTCGTCCGAGCCGTCGGAGCACAACACGGAGCTCGGGTGGAAGCAGGAGGCCGAGCAGCACGCCGAAATCCGCGCGCGCGTGGACCAGGAGAACGAGTTCCTGCGCAAGACGCTCATGGAGCAGATGAAGTTCATCCAGCGGCTGCAGGACTACTTCACCAAGCAGCCGCTGCTCAACGTACGTGTTGCTCTCGTCGGTATCTCGGTACCTACCTAGTGGTGTGAGCGCAACTGACCTGGAGCGTTCGTGCGTCTTGGACCGAGCAGATGCCGTCGCTGGACATGATCCTGAACTCGTCGTCGTCCTCCTCCACGTCGCCGTCGGCGCTGTCCAACACGATCGCGTCGGCCTCGGCGCCGTCGATGCTGCAGATCCAGTCGAGCTCGTTCCAGGACCAGCTACTGGATCTCGCGCGCGAGGCACTGTCGAACTCGGACAAGCAGCTCACGCAGTGCGAGGCGGCGTTCCGCAACCCCAAGACCTCGACCATGACGTACTTCGGCCTGCAGGTGCAGTACGAGATGAACAAGGACGAGATGGGCATCTTCTTTCGCCACCACCTGTACAACTGCGACGCCAAGGTCGTCATGGAGGACCTGTGGGAGTGCATCGGCGACACAACCTTCGAGAAGAACTTCCCGTTTATGGAGACGTCTGAGGTTCGTTTCGACGCTGTACAGGCGCTCTGGTGTATGTATGTGGAGTGACGAGAGTGCTCACCTTCATGTGCTGCTGTGTACAGCTTCTCGAGGACATTGATGCCAACACCAAGTACGTCCGTCGCGTCGAGAACCTGACGATCTCGAACGACGCGCACAGCGGCGGCACCATCAAGGAAGAGAGCCTGACGGTCAACCAGAAGCAAGAGAACGCGGACGGCAGCGTCGTCTACATCTCCAAGACTGTGCGTGACGACCCGACGCACCCCAAGTCGATGGACCACATCCGCCGCAACAAGACGACAGCGTACGTGTCTTTGGTCACATGCGCGCTCTCTATCAGCGAGCTTGTACTTACACTCGGATGTCGATCGTCTGCCTCAACAGAGCGTCGCTCCGCAACTTCAGCGACTCGACGGGCAACGGCTGCCTGCTGCTCTGGTCGGTCAAGGTGCTGGTGGACAAGGAGACGGACGAGCGCGAGAAGAACTTCAACGTGCCGGACATCATCCTGAAGAACCTGTTCGAGATCGCGCCCGTGTACGTGAAGGCGATTGTCGACCGCGCCCGCGGCTCGATCCAGCAGACCTAGGCGTATGCCGCCGCCGCGGTACGGGGAGTTGCCGTCCATATTTACGCGCCGTTGCGTGTTGTGGAAGTGGTGGTGGAGTTGGCTCGTTGGGACGCCCAGAGGGCAGTCGGCGGAAGGTCGGGACGATTTATTTTCTTTGCTCAGAGGCGCGCTCTTGCTGCATGGAGGACGCGGAATTCCAGTCGGATGCTTTGCATACACTCTCGTGCGCTCGAGTTGCTTGCCGTCCGTCCGTCTCTATCCACAGTAGCGAGCAGCCAGCCAGCCTACCGGTGCCGACTGTCGCGTCCTCGACTGCGGCTGCGGCTGCGCTGGCGACTGCGGTTCCTGTCGCGACTAGGGCTCCTCCGGCGGCGGTCCCGGCTTCGATCCCGACTGCGGCTGCGGCGAGACGCCCCGGCCGAGTCGCGGCGCCTGAGCTCCGGCGAGCGACTCCGGCGCCTGCTGTCGCTCGGCTTCTCGGGCTTTGGCTCGGAGGATGCCGGCTTGTCGGTGTGTGAGGTCGCCGATGGCCCGTTGCCGCTCGATGACGGAGTGTATTGGCGACTTGGCGGTGCCGAAGACATCGGGACAGCAGTCAGCACGCTCCCTGGTGGCTGGATAATGCCGCTGCGTCGGTAGAGTTAGCTCTGAAGGATGATATCCTTTATTGAGTGCTCGAGTACGTAGACCTCACCTGTAGGACTGGTGCAGGCGAGCTAGCGCCGCCGCCTCCCTCTCGGCCTTGGACGCTTTGACCCTCTGCTCACCGCCACACGCACTCGGTCAGAACCTGCTTCCTACCACCGCTGTGCTCACAGTCCGCCTGCCTTTTTCATGCCAAAGTCGTCGTATCCGTCCTCGTCGACCTCGGCCTTGGCCGACGCCACCCTGTTGGTCGAGAGGCGCACCCCACCGTTCCGTGAACACGCAGTTCCAGTGCCAAGCAAAGCGGACGATAAGTCAGGGAACCGCTGTCCTCACCGCTCTTGGCGCTCATTGAATCCTCCGCCAGCACCGTCGCGCTTCTCGTCCTGCAGACATCCGCGCACCATCATCAGCCTTACACTGAGTGAGATACGGCGAGCGCCGGTGTGGATCAATCCATACCAGTCCGGGCATGCCAGGCTTGGCGCTCTTGCAGATGTTGCACTCGTTGCGCCGCTCCCAGTTGACGTTGCCGCACCTGGCGCCACGACGCGCGTCAGTCCGCGGCCGCTCGCGCCGATACGCTGCGCCGACCCGCACGTGTTGCACGCCCAGTCGCCGGCCTGGAAGAGCCCCGGCGGGCCCCGGAAGTCGAGCGCGGCCGACGACTTGGCCGACGCGCCGGCGCCGCCGCCCGCGCCCTCGGGCCGCGGCGTCTGGCACCGGTTGCACTTGTCGCGCCGCGCAAAGTTGACGTTCGAGCACCTGTCCGCGGGTTCACCGGTCAGCATACGGAAGGAAGTACGCCGGTACAGAGGCCGACAGAGAGAGAGAGTCTGCGACTGCGATAGCATGCACTACTAGAGGCGCTCACCCCGGGTTCGGGCACGACCAGTCGCCGTCAGACGCCTGGAAGCCGCCGCGGCCCCCGCGGCCGCCGCGACCGCCCACTCTTCCCGCCATGGTGGTGTGTGTGAAAGGAGCCGCCTGAATATCAGAATGGACTCAGACTTGTTGATCTTGGAGATTGTATGATTTTCAAACAACTCCCAAGATACTAGGTATTCAAGTCTGAGTCGAGCCGGCTCGTTTCATTATCAGAGTACTCGATGTCTACACTTGCGCCGGTGTGTCCTTTGCCGCTGCACCCTCGGCTCCGGGCGCGACGTCAGCCTCCGAGACAGCGGCGGCGCCCTCTCCACTGTTTGTCGCAACCTTCTGGGCCGCGGCCGCCTGCTCCTGTGCGAGCTGGAAGAGGAAGATGCACATCTCGAATGCCAGCTGCCGGTCCTGTGCCGTGCGCGCGACCACGAGCCGCTCGAACGTCTGTTGCAGCTCCACAAGCCGGTGGTTGGCGAACCGCCGGCGCGCCGTGGCCCGCAGCGAGTCGTCCAGCCGCTGGAACGAGTACGCCGAGAAGTCCGAGACGGCCTTCATCTGCCGCGCGGTCGTGCGCACGCCCTGCGCCGCCTCGGGCGACAGGTCCTGAAGCGCCACCTCCACCGACTGGAGCACCTCGTCCAGCGCCACCTCGAAGAAGTCCTGTCATGGCGAGCGCGGCGTCAGAGCGAGCGCCGCGGCGGTCAGCAAACTCGGCGGCGCGTGCTGCACCTTGAGCTCGTGGCCGTCCATCGTCTCGAGCTGCTCGAACGCGCCGCCCTCGCTGCTAAAGGCGAACGCGCCTGCGAACGGGCTCGGCTCGTCGCTGTCGGGCTCGCCGAGCAGCGCCGCGGTCTCCTCGAGCAGCATCTCGACGTCGACGAAGACGTCGATCTCCTGGCTCTGGCTAGCCGCCTCCTGCTGCTCGTACTGCTTAAGCACGCTCTCGATCTTGGCGCGCTTGGCGACGTCAGCCTGTTCGTCGTCCTGCAAAACCCACAGCCGGTGGTTAGTAAGTAAGCCAGTAAGACCTCGAAGAGAACAGCAAGGCGAGGCAACGCGACCCCACTCACCTCCTGGGCCAGGTCTTGCGACGCGTACAGCGGCGTCTCCAGCGCGAACTGGACGCCCACGCCCACGCAGAACGGTCCATTGAGGCTGCTGCATCGAGGCGCCGAGCCTGCGGACGAGGACACGGCCGCCAGCGCCGCCAGCGCCAGTGCCGCCAACATCATGCGCGTCATGTCCGCTGCGGAACAGTCAGTTTTGCGTGTCAACGTGGCGCTTTTGTCCGTTATTTACGTCCAAATTCATATGTAAATAAGTCCCTAAGCAACACCCAATCAACGCGGGACATGTCCCGAACGTGATCTCTCTGCACGAGGGACGCGAGTCGCCTACTCAACCAGTGGTGGAAGGAGCTGCCGATTGGGGGAACCGAGACTCGGACTGCTTGACCTCGGAGAGCATGCAGGCGCTGCTGGTGACGTCGCGCAAGGCGCAGGCGCAGGCCGCGCGCTCGGCCTCGTGCTGGGTACGCTCGGCGTCCACCGCGGCGGACTCGAGCAAGGCGCCGGAGCGCTCGCCCTTCGCGCTCTCCCTGCAACCGCGTCACTCGGGCCTGCCGCCGCAGCAGCTCGACATCAAGACGGCGCTCGCCAAGTGCAAGGAGAACTCGCGGCGGAACTTTGACGAGGTGCGTCGCGGCGCTGCGCTGCGTGCTGTGTGTGTGTAGCGCCGGCTGACGGACGCTGCCTCTATCTATCTATCTATCGACCTGTCGGTCGGTCGGAACCGAGCGCAGACCATCGACATTGCCGTGCAGCTCGGCGTGGACCCGCGCAAGCCCAACCAGAGCGTGCGCGGCGTCGTCAGCCTGCCCAACGGAACGGGCAATGTCGTGCGCATCGCCGTGTTCGCGCGCGGCGCCAAGGCCGGTGCGTCTCTCTCTCTCTCTCTCTCTCTCTCTCTCTCTTGTGATGGCGGTGTCCTCGTACAATGATAAGCCGCCAGTACGGTGCTCACGCTGCGGACCTGAACAGAGGAGGCCAAGGCCGCGGGCGCCACGATCGTCGGCGCCGAGGACCTCGTCGAGCTGGTGCAGAGCGGCAAGCTCGAGTTTGACCGCTGCATTGCCACGCCGGACGTCATGCCGCTCGTCGGCCGCGTCGCTCGCGTACGTGCACTCGGAGGGTCTTGACGCTGCTCGGAGCGTCGAGAGGCTGACGTTCGCGCGCTTTGCAACAGATCCTGGGCCCGCGCGGCTTGATGCCGAACCCGAAGCTCGGGACGGTGACGGTGGAGGTGGCGGATGCGATCGCCGCGGCGCGCGGCGGCCAGGTCGAGTTCCGCGCCGAGAAGAAGGGCATCATCCACGCTGGCGTGGGCAAGGCGAGCTTCTCGGAGGAGGCACTGCTGGAGAACATCCGCGCCTTCATGGTGGCGCTCGGCGACGCCAAGCCCGAGGGCGCCAAGGGCAAGTACATTAAGGCGGCGCACGTGAGCTCGACGATGGGTCCGGGCGTGGCCGTCGACACCAAGTACATCGACCCGACCTCGTCCTTCTTTATGCGCTTCGACTAGGGCCCGCGCGCGCCGGGGACGCGCCGGGAGAAGGACCCACCGCGGCAGCAAGGCGCTCCTTAATAGAAACCCACAGAGAGAACGATCCTCAGGCCGCGTCGTCTCGTTCGAGTCGTTCCGCCCTCATGGTCTTGGAGAAGTTCAACGTCAACCAGATCATGTCACTCACTCGCGGGTGTGATAGGTCACTAACATGAAACTAACTTCTGTGACATGACCTGCCAAATACAACGACACCACTTCTCCCAGAACAGTCGATGGGATCCAAGGTCATCATGGCGGACGAACTGCGGTACTACGCGCGCTCGGAGCGGCACGCGCGGCTGTTCCAGGACTGGCTGGGCCGCGCGGCGCCGGCGTACCCGCTGCGCGAGTCGGCGGACACGAGCGCGGCATCGTCCAAGCTTCTCCCGCTGTTGCAGACCGAGAAACTGGGCGGCGTCGTGCTCTTTAGCGAGTCACTGCCGTCGACGCAGACGCTGCTGCACGAGACGCTGCGGCCGCCGCCGCCCGCGGGCCTCGTGTGCTTCACGGAGCTGCAGGTGCAGGGCAAGGGCCGCGGCTCCAACACGTGGGCGGCGCCCGCGGGCTGCCTCACGTTCTCGTTCGCGAGCAACTTCACGGACGGCAGCACGCTGCCGTTCGCGCAGTACCTCGTGTCGCTCGCGGTCGTGCGCACCGTCGAGAAGGTGCGCCCCGGCGCTGATGCCGTGCGCATCAAGTGGCCCAACGACATTTACGCGCGCGGCGTCAAGATCGGCGGCATCCTCTGCCAGTCGGACTACCGCGACGGCTCCTTCCACGTCACCACCGGTGCGTTGGGAGGTCGGCACGACATGATCTGTTACTGGTGATGGAGCTGACGAGTCGTGGTCCTTATGCGGCAGGCGTTGGGCTCAACATCGCCAACAAGGCGCCGACGACGTGTCTACAGGACGTGCTGAGCACCGCTGACGAGCCGTGCAACGTCACCAAGTGCGTCGCGTCCTACTGCCTTCATGTCTGACGGTCACTAAGCGTGAGGGTTCTACTGTCACAGGGAGGAGTTTCTGGCTGCGTTCCTGAACGAGTACGAGCCGATGGAGGCGCTGTTCCTGGAGAAGGGGTTCGACCCGTTCATGGGCGACTATGTGCAGCGTTGGCTGCACACGGACCAGGTCGTCGAGGTGAGTGACAGCGCGGCGGGCGAAGGGACCGGCAAGAAGACGTCCGCGGTCATCAAGGGCCTCACGAGCACAGGCTGCCTGCTGGCGGAGGGCGTGGACGACGGCGCTCGGCTGGAGCTCTACCCGGACGGCAACTCGTTCGACTTCATGTCTGGTCTGGTCAAGCGCAAGCTCTAAGTCGTCAAGCACTTGACACGGAGGGGAACTGACGAGGAAGAAGAGGGTCACTCCAACACCAATGCATATGCTGCTGGAAGCATGAGTAGCACGTACCGTAGCGCTCGTGGCGAAACACATCGTGCATGTCTTTGACGAGGAGCTGTGGCGGGTCTACTTGGAGCCAAACTCCTCCTCCCACTTGACAAATTTCTCGAGCTGGTCGTGTCCGACCGACTTGGACACGTTCTCCAGCGCCGTCTTGAAGTCCTCCCATGTCACCACGAGCGCGTTCTTCTCGTGTGCCTGCAGCTCTTCCTCGGACGCGCCTTCCTGCTTCTTGCGCTGCAGCTCCTTGAGCACCTCCGGGGTGTACAAGCGCTTCACCGGCATCATCTTGGCCGCCTCGCACAGACCGCAAATGTCGTCCCCGCTGTAACCCTTCAGATTGCACACAGACACGTTGCCGGGTTAGTGCATCAAGGGCCTGGCTTCATACAGCAACTTGGACAGCACGGTACCTCCGTCTCAGCGACGAGTTTGTCAAAGTCCACATCAGGAGCGACATCGACCTTCTCGAGGTTAAGCTTGAAGAGTTGGCGTCTGCCTACCGCTTCGGGCAACGGGATATCTGTATCAACAGCACCACCTCACGTTAAAGTTGTGAGACCCAATCAGCATGTTGATACTGCCACGTACACACTCGCTTGGTGAGACGACGGCGCATGGCTTCATCAAGTTCCCAAGGCAAATTCGTGGCTGCGAGCACCATAACTCGGTTGTTCGGGTCGCCAGGATCACCGGAGGACACGCCATTAATCTGCACGAGCAATTCCGTCTTGACTCTGTGCGCTCACAAAGCAAACGAGGATAAGAACGGAGCCTCAGATCGATCGGAAGTCCGATGAATGACCCTACCGTCGACTGGATTCGTGTTCTTGAGCTCCACCACGTGCTCCGGCAATCGCGTCGACCTCATCCATGAATATGATGGATGGCGAGTAGTAGCGCGCCATGTCAAAGAGCACGCGCACCATCTTCTCCGACTCGCCCCGATACTTGGACGCAAGAGTAGATGCTGACACGTTGAAGAACGTCGAGTTGCACACGTTCGCGACAGCTTTCGCCAAGAGCGTCTTGCCCGTTCCAGGTGGGCCAAACATCAGCACGCCGTTGCACGGCTTGAGGCGTCCATCCGCAAACAAATGCGGTGCGATCTGCGGCAGCATGACGGCTTCTTGCAGCAACTGCTTCGTGTGCTCGAGGCCAGCAATCTGCTCGAATGTGATCTTGGCAGCCGAGTCGACGATATCGCGCTCGATCATCTCGATGAGCTCGAGGTCCACCATTCCTTCCTCGCGTGCAAATTCCGAGTACTTTTGTTTGCCCTGTCCGGAACCGGGTGCGCCACCAGAAGTCGGCGGCTTGGCCCTTTCGTTTTCGCGATGTGCGGCGCGTAGACCTCCGTCCGCAGCGTTACCGTTGTTGCTGCTGCTCGCCTTGGCCCCGTTCGCGCGGCGGTCGCGAGACGACGGTGCTTCCCTTTGCTGCGGTCGTCGAGCATCATCTCCCGGCGTGCGACGACCTGAAGGTCCAGCAGCAGCACCTCCTCCAACCCCTCGGCCAGCTCCATTCCCACGAGCATTGGGCTTGTTGGGTCCCGAACGCCTATCAAAGACCAGCGTAAGATTCTCTCTAACGGCAAGTGTTTCGTCGGTGTAGTGAAACGTACGGCGGGTTGCGCTGGTTGTTGTTATCATTAGCCCAAGACGGTGGAGCTCGCGCGGTCGGTCCACGACCACGCTGCAGTTGCTCGGGCGACGGCGGTGCCCACACATCCGGGTCGGGAGGCTGGTCGCTGCTGCTGGGCTGTTCATTTTACGCGTCTTTCCGTCAGAAACAGCTCCGTAGCTTGGTTAAAGTAGAGGTAGACGCACCGGGCGTCGTTGCTCCGGAGTGTAGATCTCCCATCCGGGCGGTCCGGAGGGGGCGTCGGGCGGAGAGCGCCGCCGCGCCACAGAGGGCGACGCCGACTGAGGCTGATCCGGATGGTGTAGATGGAGCGCGGCCACACCCGGCGGGAGCTTGAACGCCTGCGTGAGCTCGACGTAGTCCACAATCAGGCTCAGCTCGTTCTCGAGCTCGATCTGCATCTGTCCTCGTACACCACGCGATCCCAGCCGCGTCAGCGCTCCACCTCGGCGAGCCCACGCGTCTTTCAGCCGCTTACCTGCAGCCACGGCTGGCGCTCCGCCATCTTGGTCATGCGGCGCACGAACTGCGCGAGCGTCGCCAGCGTCGACTGGTACAGCGCCACGCCCTTGTCGTACTGGGCCTGCTGGCACAGCGCCCGCGCGCTCGTGAGCGCCTCGCCCATCTCGCGGATGTCGCGCAGCTTCAACGCCGCCATCTCCACGCGCCGCTGCTTGGACGCCTCGCGCGTCCTGGAGTCCTGGACCGTCGCGGAAAGTGCACGCTTTCCCTTTGGCGGGGCGGTTGAACCGGTATTTCCGCAAATTCGCAAAAGATCGCAGCACTTTTAGTGGAAAATTGGCAGCATCCGCCATATGGTTGTGCGTTGAAGATGCCCGACGGCACTTGTTCTAGTTGAAGGCAACATGCTGAAGAGGAATTGCGTGTGTACTTTATACCTAAGCGATTTTATTCAGTTCCCATTTTTGTAAACGACATTCGAGTTGCATCTATCTCAGAGGCGGCGCATTTCGTGTGGGGCGGGCGCACTTGGGTATGTGAATGAAGACCAGGAGCCCGTCTGCTTCACCGCGGAGGAGACGGCGGCATTGCGGCCGTGCGCTCGAGTTGCGCTGACGAGATCATACTGCTCAGCTCCTCGGCGTGGTCGAAATAGTGCTCGCGGGAGTCGGTGCGGATGTGGACCAGCTCCTCCTCCATCGCTGCAAGGATGCTCACGAGCGCTTCATAGTCGCCCTGGCACTGCTTGAGCAGCCCGCGTTGGATTCGCTCTCGCGTCTTGGCGCGGTCGCGCGGCGCGAGATCATGACGCCACTGCCCGGTCGATACGCGACGCACGAGAGGCGGCGGCTTGGTCAACGTCGCGACCGGCACAGGGTGCCTTGCGGGCTTGGAACCGCTGTAATGCATCGGATGCAAGGCACATGTTAGAACACCAACCAATCACATAGAAGGAATTGCCACGAGACATGACAAACGTACGCGGATCTAGAGACCGGCGGGGTTGAGGGCACTTGAACAGTTGTAACCGTGCTGCCGAGTGGCTTGGTCACGAGCGGGTTGACGATCTGGACGCGCCTAGCCATTTTCGATGGTTGGTAGCGCGGTGGGGAAGCTATAGCATTTCATATGCCACGGCGCCAGTCAATACGTCGTCTTCGCCAAGATGCACACACCCAACTCAACGTACTCAACGGTCGCGGTGGACTAGCCGTCGGGTCCAATCGCCCTTGGGGCACATGCTCCCACATTGGTTGTTGGATCCTCGGTTCGCCTCGCTTGTTCTTCCGGCCTAGCAGCGAGACGAGAGGTGGTGACTGTGACATGGACGGCAACCTCCGAGCCAAATCGGCGGCAGCGGGGCTCGAGTGGCCGTCCATCGGCTGCTGGTGCGCGGCGACCTCGACGCGCCGAGTGATGACGGGCGGCGGGAGCAAGGGCTGACGCAGCGGCCCTCCGTCCGATCGAACAGGGGTTGCCGCGTCGCCTCCAGCCCGAGCGCGCTCGAAGTGCTGCTGAGGTGACGGGATGTGCAGAGCCGGCAGGCCGTAGCTGTGGGATGGATGCGCGTGCTGCTGCTGCTGTTGTTGCTGTTGCTGCTGGTCGCGATACGGCAGCTGGAGCGGCCGCGGCGGCGTCCCGATGTGCGCCTGCGCGCCGGCGTGGGTGGCGAGCGTCTTGAGCCCGATCATGGCGTCCGAGGCGGCGCTGTCGCGCGGGAAAAGGCTCTGCGACGGGTACAGGTGCGGCGCCCGCGGCGCCTCGATCTTCATTTGCCCTGGCAGGCTCGCGAGTTGTGGCGGCGGCGGCGGCATCCCGGCTTGGACCCGCGGCAGCACGCCAGCCTCGATCGGTCTGTGGGACACGGGTCCGCGCGCGTTAGCTCTTCCTTCCCAGCGCGTTCCCGGACGGTTCATGACGAGATAAATAAGAAGGTGGTCACGGCAGCGGCTTTGTTCGGACGCCCTTCCCGTATAGTATGCGGCATATACATCCGGACGGGAAACTGGCTGTTGTGGCTGTACGTTGGAACGTTCGCGCTAGATCCGACCGAGGGAAGGGCTCGAGCCGCTTTGCACGTGGTGCAATGCAGGACACGTACCGCGGAGGAGGAAGCAGCGGCGGCGGCGTGAAGTGCGGGCCGATGGTTCCAAAGTGGCGGCGCGAGTCGTCGACGTCGGCGGCAGCGGCGGCAGCGGCAGCCCCGAAGCTCCGTTTCATCATGCGTTCGTCCGCGCTGTTTTCTGTTTCTGGTGCTGTTTTCGGCCGGCTGTCGGCGAAGAACAACACGTCTCCCAAAATTAAATGAAATTCTTATTTACCCAAACGGCGTCGGTTTGGGCGAGGTTTTCAGTCATGAACAAGAGGTGCATTTGGCAGTTGACATCCATACAAGCAGATGTGAAACATGCGCTTTATATAGGACATACGCCTTGGAAATCGAACGCTCCATTTTTTTCTGGAGACGTCAAAGAAATAAGGTCGGAAAAGAAAAGTGAAGCTGGCTGCGTCCCACGCTGCTGGATCATCCGGCCCACGAAGGCGGACTGAACGGCAACTACGCGAGCTTCTTCGCGCCTGCGGGGTCTTGTTCTTCTTCCTTCGCTGCCGCGCTCGCTCGCTCCTTACCGCCACCGCCGCCGTGCCCAACGCGAGCGAGCTTGCGCACGATCATGGCGAACCAGACGTACTGGAGCGCGAAGAAGGGCACGCAGCCCGCGAGGTACCGCCGGTCGCACTCGCGCATGAGGCGCGGGATGAAGTAGACCGTGTTGAACACGATGCGCGAGAGGAAGAACGAGCCTGCGAACAGCACGCCGGCGACGCGGCTGTTGGTCAGCCGGTACCAGTTGTAGAAGCCCGTGCTGACCTCGTTGGTCTGGATCCACACGTACGGGTTGCCCAGCGCCGCGCCGCACACGGTCGCCTCGTGCGCGTAGAAGACCGTGCCCCAGAAGAGACCGATGCAGTGGTGCGCGTAGTCCATGGCGCGCGACCGGTGCAGCGCGCGCAGCTTGAGCAGCCCGTCGGCGCGCAGCATGGCCGCCAGGTCCACGAGGAAGAACGCGAGCGACACGGCCACCGAGTTGGCCGTGTCCAGCGACAGCGCGAGCGTCGCAGCCGCCGTGAGCGTGCACACGACCCCGTGCGCCGCGTTCAGCGTCACGATGTGGTTGCGCCCGCTCGCGCCCGCCGGCACCACGTTCAGGCACACGGTCCACACCGCGCTCCACCCGGCCGTGAGCACGGCGAGCCGCCGCATGCGGCCGTCCAGCAGCACCGCCTCCATCGCGACGCAAAGCAGCCGGATTGTTGTGAGTGGCTAACTCGTGACCAGATACTGAGATCCTTTCACTCCCACCAGCCTCATTCGTTATTCGTACCTAAACGAGAAGTGAGAAAACAAAAATTACGGATTTCATTCGGTAGCATAAAGTACAGCTTGAGAACTCAAAACCCAAATTGCCGAACTATGGATGAATATCAACGTTTCTCCGACAGGTCTTGCTTTCACTATGGTGCAAATCAGCCAATCGAATCCATGCGTTGTCGAAATGGAAAATTAACAGCCAATCGAACGCGGTCTTGCGAGATTTTTGGCCAATGACGTCGTAGAAGGGATAGGTTTCAGTGTTATGACGGTCCTCCGACATATTTTGTCAGAGGGGAGCGTTCAAATATTTGTATCTTCATACAATCGTCCTGTGTTCCCGATATCACTCGCATATTTGCGCTCGCTCCGACAGACCTCCGACAGAGCGATGGGGATCGACGATTTGATCCCCGACAAC
>JAADXX010000386.1:0-26389 GCA_023338025.1 Phytopythium oedochilum | reverse complement strand
GCGAGTTGCAGGTACTCGTTGGGTTAGAGCGTGTGTTCTTTTATACCTGCATTATAGGCTCTGCGTCTGGGCCTTAAAAGACAGCGACGGTTGGCGCGCGCGCCTGGTGTTACCCATACCCTAAGGCGCGTGCGCGTGTATTCCTCGCCATCACCTCGGTGATTGGAGTGTGTGTTCGGCTTTGGGAATGGCCGCCCTAGCAAGTGTCTGGGCGTGTTACTTTTCACCCGATCAAAGGGCCAAAGCAAGGGGTTACACAACGTGAGAACTGATCAAGGGACATCTCTACACTTGTTGTATTGGTGTTGCCTGGAGTGTGCATAGACATCAGCCCCTGCCTGTGTCTCTCTATACGTTTACGTCCGGGATCTTTCGCTCAGTTTGAGCTCAGGCGCTCTGATCCCAGTGATTTTTGCTACCTACCTCATTACAACAGTGGCACCATTGCCGTGCGATCCAAATGTCTTGAGCGTGACGAGCAGGTGGAGCTCGACGAACAGATCCCGCTTCTCAAATTCCTGTGCTTGCTCGAGTCTTGCGGCAACAGCGAAAAAGAACTCGCGCGCCACGCGAATGCGTAACTCGTGCGGTGGCGCTTCGTACAGATAGTACGTCACACGAGTTGCTGACCGCGGCTGAACAATACGCGCGACGACATACCGGCGAGACAGCAGCACGTTGTGGTAGGCCATGGCTAGTTCATCGAGTAGGTCTTCAGTATCATCGGGAGCGTCCAGGGCTGCGCGACGTTGCGCACATCGCAGTCGCCGTGCGAGACGATCACGCGACGCCCTGAGCAACAGTTCTCGTACTGAGACTTTCGGCATGCTGGCGCTTGGTCAGCGCCAGGTGCTCGCGCTCGGACAGCGTAGTGGGCTTCTTCTTGGACAACTTCTCGGTTGGGGGGCTAGCAGCGGCGGGGGGAGACTTTTGCCTGAACTAAAAAACGTAAACAGATGTCTGGTATGGCCATTTACGAGTAGCTAAAAAGCAACTTGCCTAAAATCCTGACCCCCGACTGCCGCTCCACAAGAGTGCCCTTTCTGCCATGTCACTATCCGCTTCAGTGACGCGTCACTACGGAAGGAAGCGGCGATTGGTCGGGTCGCAAGAAATCCGCGTCCCTCGATCCTCACTTCTCTCTCCTCCTTCTTCCTCCTGTAGCTGCCGTCGCTGCGCGTCCGTCGGCCCGCTCGTCCCCCGCGCCTCCCCCCGCCCCGACGATGAGCGCGCCGTTCGACCTGTCGATCGAGACGCTGGACGCGTGGTGCGACAAGCTCATGGGCTGCACGCCGCTGACAGAGAACGAGGTGATGCAGCTGTGCGCCAAGGCCAAGGAGGTGCTGGTCAAGGAGTCGAACGTGCAGCCGGTGCGGTGCCCCGTGACGGTCTGCGGCGACGTGCACGGGCAGTTCCACGACCTGATGGAGCTGTTCCGCATCGGCGGGCACGCGCCCGACACCAACTACTTATTTATGGGCGACTACGTCGACCGCGGGTACTACTCGGTCGAGACGGTCACGCTGCTCGTGTGCCTCAAGGTGCGGTACCGCGACCGCGTGTTCATCCTGCGCGGCAACCACGAGTCGCGCCAGATCACGCAGGTCTACGGCTTCTACGACGAGTGCTTGCGCAAGTACGGCAGCCCGAACGTGTGGAAGTACTTCACGGACGTGTTCGACTACCTGCCGCTCACGGCCGTGGTCGAGAACCAGATCTTCTGCCTGCACGGCGGCCTCTCGCCCTCGATCGACACGCTCGACTACATCCGCGGCTTCGACCGCCTGCAGGAGGTGCCGCACGAGGGCGCCATGTGCGACCTGCTCTGGTCCGACCCGGACGACCGCTCGGGCTGGGGCATCTCGCCGCGCGGCGCCGGCTACACGTTCGGCCAGGACATCTCGGACCAGTTCAACCGCGCGAACGGGCTCACGCTCATCGCGCGCGCGCACCAGCTCGTCATGGAGGGATACAACTGGTCGCACAAGTGCAACGTCGTCACCATCTTCAGCGCGCCCAACTACTGCTACCGCTGCGGCAACGAGGCCGCCATTATGGAGGTCGACGAGCAGATGCAGTACACCTTGTGCGTACTGCCACCCGTCCCCTCGTCGTCCCCTCCCCATGGGTCCATGCTGCATGACGCGCTAACCGTGTGCCTCGTGTGCTTGCGACGCTCCTCGCAGCTTACAGTTCGACCCGGCCCCGCGGCGCGGCGAGCCCCACGTGTCCCGCCGGACGCCCGACTACTTTCTCTAGCGTCCCAGAGCCGACCGGAGTTGCCGCGAGAGCTGTGTGTGCGAGGTCGCGGACGAGGCTCGCGCGCGTGCCCCGGACGTGTTAACAGCGACTTTAATGCCGTCGTTTGCGTGTCGTTCGCCTCGATAGCGGGCGCATCTTCACGGCGCGAGGCTGTAGTTGCGCACCTTTTTGCGCTCGCTGGCCATCTCGGCGCGCTTCGACTGCAGCTCCTTCATCTTGCTGATGACGCTGCGCTGGCTGGGCGTCTCGCGATCGCTGCTGCGCGTCGCCACGGCGAGCGACGGGCGCGCCGCCTTCTTGCCCGACAGCAGCAGCATCTCCTTGGCCTGCTGCAGCCGCAGCCGCGCGTCCGACACGCCTGCTTGCGTCTTCGCAGCCATCGCCGGCGCAGTGTCGCTCGTGAACACGCCGCCTTGATCGCCGTCGACTCGCCCGCGGCCAAACAGCGAGTTCAGCGCGCTGGCAGGTGCCGGTGGCGGCATCGGGTCCTTCTCTTCTTCCTCTTGGAAGCCGTCATCGCTGTGCTCTGGGATACTGGGCGGCACGGTGCGTCTGCGCTCGCCATCGCTTTGGCCAGTCGAGCGACGCAGCGCTACCGATTCAGACGCACTCGCGCGCTTGTGCCGCGCGAGCGCCAACAGCTCGGCGTCCAGCTCCGCGCCGGTCGCCAGCGACGTGCTCCGACTGCTCGAGCTGCTCCTTGTCGTGGCCGTGGACCGCCGAGGCTCGGTTGGTGGCGGATTGTCGAGCGCCTGCATCATCGACAGCGTCGACGCGTGTCGATGCGGGACTCCGTCCCCATCGAGCGACGATGAAGGGGACGGCGACGCGGCAGATCTGGAGCGCAGAGTGCTCGCTCGATGCGTCTTGCGAGGTGTCGAGTGGCCCTCCGACTGCTCCTGCTGCACCTGCAGCTTGACCATGCGCCGCAGCTCCTTCTTGAGCGTCTTGTTATGCACGCGCGCCTCCTCCAGCGACCGCGTGAGCTCCGCGACCAGATTCTCGTAGTCCTTCTTGCCGGCGAACTCCGCCCGAGGCGCACCGCCAGCCGCGTCGCTGCTCTTCGTAAGCCTTCGCAGGTCAGCGCGCAGCTGGTTGCTCAGGTCCATGAGCTGTCCACGCTCGCGCACGAGTCGGTCGATGTCGTTGTTGGCCGCCGCCAACTTCCGCTTCAAGTCCGCGTGCTGCGCTTCCAGCGCCACGTGCGCGCTCTTGAGCGCAACGCCAGCGTCCAAGTCGCCTTGTAGCCGCGCCATCTCAGCTTCCAGCTCAGCGATCTGCTTGTCCTTAGCTGTGAGGACGCGCTGGGCATCGGCCAGCTCGCGCGCGACCGCATTCGCGTCGCTCGAGCCGATTGAGCGCTGCGGCTGGAGCGCTCGTAGCTGATGCTCGAGGTCGGCGCACCGCTGCTTGCTTTGGTTGAGCTCGAACGCCACCAGACTTGCGTCGCTGCCGCCGTTCGAGCCGCTGTTAGCTTGCGCCTGCTGCAGGATTGCGTTCTTCATCTGTCGGATCATGTCCCGCAGCTTGGCGTTCTCTGCCTGCAAGTCGCTTGGCCGGACCGCGTCCAGGCTGAACCCGCTGCCGTCACGTCCACTGCCAGCCGCAGTCGCTTTCGGCGCGACGATGGGGCTCTCCGTCATAACCAGCGGCGAGACGCTCACACCCGGGGAGATGGCTCCCTGGTCGTCGCTCCAGAGCGGAGACGGCGGTGCTTGTTCTCGGCTCGACCGCTTTTGATCCACCGGAGGCGATGGGCGAGTCGAACTCGGCTCGACAGTCCCGAACGCGGCCGTCATCCTCGCGTCCGCCTTGATAGCGCGCAGTTCCGAGCGGACGCGCTGCAGCTCGTTCTCGGCGTGTGTGAGTCGCTCCTCCGTCGCCTGCTTCTCCATCATGGCGCGGTCCTTGGCCTGCTGCAACTCCCTCACGCGCAGGTCGTAGCGCGCCTCGAGCTCCTGCTTCTCCTCCTGCAGCTTGTTCTCCCAGCGCAGGTTCGCCGCGAGCACGTCGCGCCGCAGGTCCTCCTGCTTGTCGACCGCGTCCAGCAGCTCTTGCCGCTGCACTTTGTCCTTTTCCTTCTGGATCTGCAGCTGTGACGTCGCGTCCTTCAGCTTCTCTCGCAGCGTCGCGACCTCGCGGTCCTGCGTCCACAGCTGCTGCTTGAGCTCGGCAATGGCTGCTTGTCGCTGGTCGTCTGCGTCCTGCAGCTCGCTCTTGAGTCTATCGACCTCGCGGTCCTTCTCAACTGCCAGGTCGTCGCGCTCCCACGCTGCCTGCTTGAGCTCTGCCTCGAGTCGATCCCCATTGTCCTCCGCCTCTCGCAGCTTGGCAGTCAGCGTGGATATCTTGGCCTCCAGCTTGGTCACCGCCGCCTGCGCCTCTTGATCCTGCTCGAGCACACAGTGAGACGGCGTTCTGTGGGTGTGGCAACCGACACAAGGGACGCCCCCACCTTGCGCTTGACCGTCTGCTGCAGCTCGTCGTCCAGCGTGGCCTTCTGCTGCACAAATGCGCGCTCGACGGCGTGCAGCGACTGCAGCAGCTCGGCCATCTTGCCCTCATACTCGTCCAGCAGCGCCTGCTTGGTCTCCTTGAGCGCCTCGGCCTCTCGCTCGAGCTCGTCGATGCGCGCGTCCTTGGCTCCTCGCTCGTCCGCGAGCTGCCACTCGAGCGCCTTGGCCTCCTTCTCGCGGGTGGCCGCGGCCTCGAGCGCGCGCTCGAGCTTCCGCTTGAGCTCGACGGCCCGCGAGGCGAGCGCGTCCTGCTCCCGAGCCGCGGCCTTGCTCCTGAGCTCCAGCTCGCGGTTCGCCGCCTGCAGCTCGTCCAGCGCGGCCCGGTGCTCCGCCTCTCTAGCGCGCAGTAGGTCGTCGAAGGCCTCGCCGGCCGCGCGGCGCTGCGCGTCCGTCTCGTCCTCGCGTTCGCGCAGCTGGCGCTCCAGCTGCCGCCTGGCCGCGTCCAGCGCCTCCTGCTGCGCGCGCAGTTCGTCGTCGTGCCGCCAGCGCGCGCCCTCCATCTGCGCGCGCGCGTCCTTGAGCTTCTGCTGGTAGAAGGCCTCCTGCTCGCGCGCCTGCTGCTGCGCCTGCGTGCGCTCCGCCTCCAGATCGGCGAGCCGTGCCTGCAGCTCGCTGCGCTCGGCCTCGCGCTCGCGCAGCGCGGCTTTGAGCGCCGCCAGGTTGGCGTCGTAGAGCGCCAGCTCCTCGTCGCGGCCCTCCAGCAGCTTCAGGTTGTACCGGAAGTCCTCCTGCAGCTTGGCCAGCTGCTGCTTGCCCGCGGCGCCCGCCGCCTCCTTGTCGCGCAGCAGCGCCTCCAAAGTGCGGATGCGGTACTCGTTGATGTCGTGCAGCTCGCGCTCCTTCTCCAGGATCAGCGACCGGATGCTGCCCGGCGCCAGGCGCGCGGTCGCTGCGGACGAGGGCGAGGACGCGGCAGACGGGGACGCGGCGGCGGCGGTGGCGGCCCAGCCGCGCGCGGACAGCGGCGCGCGCGCCGCGGCGTCGGCCTCACGCCGGTCCATGGCGAACTGGAAAGGCGTCGGGTTGTTTCACGAACCAGTGTCTCCCGATTGACTGCTATATAGGGGTGAACGAGATATAAATCGGGGTTACACATGTTGAATTGACCGTTTATATTGAGTATGTAACCTTGCTATACGGGAACTCCTAGATACTAGATAGGGGTTGTGGACATGATCCCTTTGTCATACAGTTGTATCAGTGCACTTTGGCATGTTGTGAGTTAGTACACTGATATTATACAGGTTCAACGCGTTCTACCTCTTCGCGTCGGCATTGAAGTCTCGTTGCTGACGCCTACAGGATCCAGCTGCGCAGCAACCACGCAAGTCCCTCGTCCACGCACTTGCGCTGCGCCACGGCCGCTTTCCACGCGCGGTACCGCCGCTGTAGCTCGCACAACGTGGCGTTAGTGTCGGCTTCTCCGACCTCCTCGCAGCGGTCTCAACGCGGCTCGTACCTGCAGGACGCGAGCCTTGGCGTGCTCGACCGCTGGGCGGCTGGCAAAGTACGTCGACACGGTGAACTCCACGAGGCTGGGCGTGCCGACGGCTCTCGACCAGGGCGAGAAGGCGGCCGTGCCCACCGCGTTGCGCGCGGCCACGCGGAAGCGGTACACTCGCCTCGGACGCAGACAGCTCGCAACCCACGCGGTCTCGCCGTCGAACAGGCCCTTCTCGTCCACCTCGTCCTCCTCGTCGCTAAGGTACTCGAGCTCCACGCCTAGAGGGGACGAGGCTGCGCTGTAGGATGCTAGCTGGATCTGGTAGGACGTCATGGGGGTGCCGCCGTCGTCGGTGGGCGGACCCCAACGCAGCACTGCGCTGGTCGGCGTCACGTCTACAACGGAAGGAGGTGAGAGGATCAACGCCGGCGGAGTTGCAGGAAGCGTGGCCACGGGGACGCTGCAGCCACTCGTGGGTCCTGCGCCGAGGGCGTTCACGCCGCGGAGGTCGGCGCTGTAGAAGCAGCCGCCGCGCAGGTTCTCGATCCTGAACGCCGCCTCCCTCTCGCCTTGAAGACCGACAAGCGCGTGGCAATCAGCTGGACGAATGGTGAGCTCCCGCAGCACGCGCTTGACTGCGACGCCGAACTGCGCCTCCTCGTGGTACAGCACCACGTCGTAGCGCTCGATCGGGAGGCCGTTGTCGACCGGCGGCATCCACTCGAGCACGAGCGAGTGGGAGGACGCGCAAGTCAGTCGCAGCGCCGGCTTCGGTGCGTCCGGTACGTCGCAGAGTGTGCGTGCCGTGGCGCTGGCCGGCGAAAGCGGCGACGTGCAGAGCGCACTGTCGATGAGGTTGGTCGCGGAGACCCAGACGCGAAGCGACCGGCCCGGTAGGAGGCCAGTCAGCGTGAACCGCGTGCCGGCGATCGAGTGCGCCAGCAGAACCGTCGACTGTCGCTCGTCCTCAAGTTCACTGACGTCGGTCGATGCCTCGCTCTGGGTCCACACGAGCGTGTACTGCAGGATCTCGCTGCCGTTGCAGCGCGGCTTGACCCACTCGGCATCGGCTTGCCGCTTGCCGACGTTCAAGAGCGTCGGTGAACCCGGAGCGTCCGGGGCCGTCGACTCCATCTTGACGTAGTCGCTCATGCGCGAGAACTCGCCCAGGCCGCAGCGGTTGGACGCCGCGACGACGAACTGGTAGATCTCGCCGGGCCACAGACCGTCCACGACGTAAGTCACCTCTACCGGTGCTTGCTGCTTGAGCTCTCGGATAGATCGGGAGGCTGCAACAGAGACCTTGGACGGTCGCTTGGGTCTACTCACACGGCTAGAGCCCGATTCGTGCGGGCTTTCGGCTACAGTCTTGGCTGTCACCTTCTCCTCCTTCTTCTCCTTCTTTCCACTGCGTTTCGAGCCATTGGCTTTGTCAGCGACCAAGCTCGACAGCAACGGAGCGTTGCTCGGCTCGCTAGACACAGCCGAGACGGCGTCAGCGACTGCGATGGCGATCTGAAGCGTGGGAACAGCCGGGCCGTTCTCCGGCAGGCACTTGATCGTGTACGCCTCGAGCACGGCGCCGTTCGGACAGGGAGGGAGCCACACCAGTCGGATGCTGGACGCGCTGCGGTCGCGGTACTGAACTGGGGGGTCGACCTTCGCGGGTACGAACGCGAGCGTCTCGACAGGCGCGGTCGGCTCGCTGAACGCGCTTGATCCGATCTGTCGCACAGAACAAACGCACGTGAGAAGCAGCGACCATGCGGCGCCAGCGCACGGCAGAACGCACGCTGTTAACGGCCGCGAGCTCGAGCGAGTACTGCACGCCGGGCTGCAGCTTGTCGACCGTCACTGTCGAGTACTTGGAGGCCACGTGGACGTCAGGAACCGGTCGGAGAGTGCTGCCTGCTGCCGACTGAGCGCTCAACTGCGTCGTGCGGACGACGTAGTGCAGGATGCGCGCGCCGTTCGCCAGCGGTTCGGTCCACGAGATGGCGATGGAGAAGCGGTCAACCTTCTCGATAACAGGAGGAGTTGGTACGTTGGGGCTTGAAGGACGCACGCGCCACGCGAATACGTTGGTGTCGTCGCCAGCGGACACCAGGAATACTGCCTGCGGATCGAAAGTGACGCTCTTGATGGCATCGTAGTGGCCGGACAGCGTGTAGACGCACTCGGCGCTGCCTGTCGTAAGGTCCTTCCCGCGCCGCCAGACCTTGACGATGTTGTCGGACCCACCGGTAGCTAGCAACATGTCGAGCCCAGCGGTAGAGCACGCTCCGCTGGGAGTGAGTGCGCAGCACGTGATCGGCGCCGAGTGCGCCTCTCGCACCGTCTCGAGCACGACTCCGGCACTGAGCCACCAGAACCGGATAGTCCGGTCGTACGAGACGGTGACGACCATGTCGAGCTCTTGCGCGACGCTGCAGCCTGAAATCGCCGATGTGTGGCGAGAGAACACGCCGTCCTGTTAGAAAGAAGAAGCTGTGAGTTAGCTGGCGCGCTAGTTGACTCACAAGACAGTATCACACCACGCACATGCGTCGCGTTCTTGAATATGCGGAACTTTCGGTCGCTGTCGACGCCAAGAGCGAGTTGCATCGGCAGTGCGTTCTCCACACGCATCACTAGACCACGCCCCAACGAGGTGGAGACAGCAGTCGCGGGGTCCAGCAGCTCGTCGAAGTGGAAGCTGTCCATTTGCTTGTACTCGGCGCTCAGCTGAGCGCGTGTGTACTCGACAAAGAGCAGATCTCCCAGTTGATTCATGCTGCCGTTGAATCGGTCGGTTGCACTGGTGACGCTGAGCTCTGACCCTGGATTAACAGCCTCAACTGTGTCCGCGATGCACTCAAGGCATCGGTTGACGCGATGTATGACTTCTTCGTTGGTCGCCATCGCATCATCGGTCACTTGCGGCACAAGTAGAGACTGTGCTGAGGGGGACTGCAGCGCAGCACCATCGCTCGCTGTCGCCCACCCGTGATTTGCAGAGAGAGACGCGAGCGACTCGTCAAATTCTGCTAGTCGCAGCGACAATTCGGCTGTGAACGAGAACGGGATCGCTCCTTCCCACTCCACCAGTGTATCCGTCAGACTCTTTGCCGCCATCGCGCTGTCCTTGCTCTGGGTGTCGGTATCTGTGCACGTATCGGCGGTGTCCTCGCCTACAAACCACACTTTGACTTGGCACTCGCCACACGTAATGAGCGTCGAGTCGTCTTGCGTGAATGCAAGACACTTGACGCCGTCTTCATCGACCGGAAGCACCCGCAGCAACACTAACGGAGCCACTTGTGCCGGCTTTGAGCCGTCAGCAGCTTTCGGACACGAAGGGACTCGCCAGATCATACACGTCGAGTCCCATGACCCAGTGGCGAGGAAGCTTGTGCTGTGGGAGAACGCCATACATGCAATCTGCTGCTGGTGCCCTGTGCAGTAGTGGTCGGACATATCGGGAGGCTTGGATAGCGGCGTGGTCGGTGGATACATGCTGTCATTGGAGCAATCAAGCACTTGCAGCACCGGTGCCTGGTCTATCGGACGCCTCACGTGAGCCAAGCAACGCGACTATAGATCATCCACAACCTGGTAAGGACGTACGCGCTGCGTGCACGATCCAGACCCACCCGATCGAGTCTAGACCAGCAACAGGGGCGGCCGCTCCGCACACGGTCTGTGCGTGTTGCGCTGTCGTCTCGATCGTTGCTACCAATTCTCCAGAGCGAAAGCTCCACACGCAAATCCTAGTGTCACACAGCTTCACACGGTTAGGTTGGCGTGCCAAGCGCTCAACTGTCACCAGCAGGAGACGCAAACGCACCTGTCGGCTGCAAACGTCACCAGCAGCTCGCTGGTTTTCGCCCCAGAGCGCTGCAGCTTTGCTTCTTCGTCGCCGCCTTGAGGCGGAAGCGGGACTGTCAGAACAGAGACGCTCGTCACGCGGCAAGAGTGCTCCGGGTAGCTTTGTGACTTCATGCCAGGCGTCAGGCGCGAGCGTCGCGAGTCGACGCACTTGCCGTCGCGAAACCAGAAGCCTGCGGATCAAGAATGGTTTGCTGATGAATACGCCGGTCAAGCTGGACAGACTACAAGCCGCCCCAAAACGTACCATTTTCCCGTAGCGCGTCGTCTTCAAGCTTGCGCTGGAGCTTCTCCAGCATGGCGCGGGCCTGCGCGCGCTCCTCTCGGCTGCGGCCGTCCCCATTTTTGCTTAGGAACTCGCGCTTCAGAGCCACGAGCTGCTTGCGCTTGGAGCTTTTCCCCATCGGCGACTTGGTCAACTTGGTCGACGACTGAAGTGACTCTTTAGCGCTCAGATCAGATGCAGAAATAGCGGATGGTGGTGTTTTACACGTCAGCACTGCGCAAGTTGGGCGATGTATCGGTGTGGCTTTGGTTGCTTGGCTTCAAGCTTGAGAGGATACGTCGGCGTGGTCTTCAGCGAGCGAAGAGAGTATCGGAGCCTCCATTGTCTCGCCACGATCGAGTCTCTGGCTGCTTCTGGGGCGACTCTTGCGGTGCGTCCGCCTCTGAAGATGCCACTGCCGAGACCGATCGATCCCCACCTTCACTAGCACCAGCAGCAACCGCGCGAAGTTTATGAAGACGAGCTGCGAAGGCGCCAGCAGATCGTTGCCACTGCGCGGAAGGTAATACGTCGACTTGAGCGCCACCATCGAGACAGCGATCAGGTATCCGAAGCGCTCAGCGGCGTAAGACACGTCCGTGACGTCGGTGCGGTCAAGGAACGCGATTGCTGCGTGGAGTACACACACGGTGAGCAGCAGGTAGAACACGATAAAGTTGCGCGTGGCATCCTCCGAGTAGTCGACGAGGACGTGGACGAGGCTCAGCGGACAGAGGAAGTCGTTCAGGCGGTCCCAGAGCACCTGGATCGATGTGTTGAGCTTCCCGAGAGCTGTAATGCGTCCATCCTCGACCATGAAGGTCGGTGGCAGGGCCACTAGTGACGAGTCGTCCACTCCACGCCGGAGTGCTCGACCGAATGAGTCGACGAGATTCGCGAGAGCGATCATACCGACCATGTAGGAGATCAACGAGTCGATGCCTTCCTTGATTGCCAGCCAGTGGTGATGAACCATGACGAAGCCGAACACGAAGACGGAGACAACGATCAGCGCCAGCTTGACGCACTGGATGACCAACTCGATGGTTCTCATGTAGTCGTGCGGGATCGGCCGCGTTTGAACTTTGGCACTGCTGCCGAGACGCAACACAACCTTCCGGCCCGATGAAGACGACGATACGGAAGAATAGGCGTAGAGCCATCGGAAGCCGAGCGAAAGAGCCAAGATGCTGCCAAGAAGACACTTGATGGTGACAACCCTGGAGTTGACTTGGTCGCGCAGGCGCTGCTGCTCTACAGTGTCGCTGCTGCCTGTACTCGTTTGTTGGGTATATGGGGTATCCGGAGTCTCGAAGAAGTTGAGCACCACATTGATGACGACGACGCAGTCAATCGTGGCTTTGGTCCACTGCGACGCTGGAAAGCTTCGCATCGCGCTGCCAACGCGTTTGAGCGTCAAGCATATCGAAGGCTTCGGTGGCTCAGCAGCTGACGCGGTTGGTGACGAAGGAGCGACAGTGGACAAGGCCTCGGACCGTCCAGGCGAAACTCGCGCCTGCAATGGGTCTTCATGACCGCAGCTAGCTTCCTTGATTGAGATCGACGATAAGGACGTGACGAAGGCTCGATCCTCTTCGCTGTCTTCGTCTGATGGAGCCAAAGGCGGCGACGCAGCTTGGCCTCGCTGCTTGCGCGTGTGTCCCTTGTACACAGTGAGAGTCGATAGCGCGACGTCGGCGACGAGGAAGACGACAGCGCCCAGTATATCGGGCGAAAGCTGCGGCGACCGGTCGATCACGAACGTACCCATGACGATCGTGAGCATGGTCAGCACGCGGTGGAGGTGATACGAGAGCCGCTCCGGCGTGTTCCCCATGGAGCACGCGGTCCAGGCCGCCCACGCCATGGACGGTGCCTCTATCCCGAGCAGCAGCAGCTCATTCTGGCTCAGGAACGAAGTGACCGTGCCGCAGTCCTTCAATCGGTCGAAGAACGTCAGGATGAACCGCTTGCGCGTGCTCCTCTGCTCCTCGTGGCACGCTCCCACGTCGATGACGGTCAGCGGGTCGGCCCGCGCGCGCCGGAACTCGACCCACCACGTGTGCATCAGCGCGAACATGTCGACCAGCCCACACAGTAGCAGCAGCAGCGCCGCGAACAGGTCGCTGAGCTGATGCTTGAGCTCGAAGTGCTCGTCCCGGCTGAGCATTCCGACGACGTAGTTGAGGAAGGTGAGCTTGAGCACGACCGTGATGACGGGCATGGCGTGCCTCCTCGTCGTGCACAGCGGCGACGGTGAAGCCGCGCCATCTCTGCGGCGGCGAGAGCAGCAACAGCCGAGCTTGCAGCACCCGGCGAGCCACGGCGAGACCCAGACGACGGCGGCGCTGAAGACGACCATGGTCAGGATCGCGAGCGGCAGCATCGCGGTGGTCGCCGGGAACAAGGCGTCGCTGGCACCGTCGCTCGGAGCCGACGAGGACGAAGACGGAGAGGCGGGGACGGACCGGAAGCAGTTCATGGCGGCGCCGGCGATCGAGATCTGCTCGAAGCAGAGCACGAGAAAGTCGACGCCGCCGAGCTCCGTGTCGGCGCGCTGGCTGCGCTGGCGCTGCACCCAGCGCTGCGAGCGCGCGACGCCCTCGAGCAGCCGCCTGCGCGCGCTCGGAGACCGCTCGGGCGCCTGCATGGGGCCGCTGGCGTGCTCAGGCCGCGGCGCGGGAGGGCGAAGAGTGGCGGCGCCATGTCCCCATGTGTCGTTCGCACTGATTACCACGTACAGGTGGCCAATTGCGTGGGGTAATCATCGACTTGAGTGACTGAATTTATTTATTAGATTTATGGCCAATGAAATTGACGATGAGCGTATTATAGCCAATCATGCGTGCTTTTCGGAGGCACGACTGTACCCGTCTCGGGGTTCATTCGGTTGAAAAGGTCCGGGTACTGTCAATTAGTGCTCCAATGACTCCTTTTCGGCTGGACATGACATCATCTGGAATCGCAGAAAAAATCCAGAACAAAAACGCGGGAAGGGAGGCGGCGACACACGCGCTTCTGCCCTGATTTTTCCAATACAAATTCCAAGTTCGCCGTCACCTTCGCCCCATCAAGCCGTCGTCGCCGGTCGAGTCGTCGGCCACTCTTCCTCGTCCCCCCCCCGCGCCGCCCCGCGCCGCTCCGCGTCCCCGTAACGCCGCCGCCGCCGCCTGCGCGCATGTCGAAGGAGGGGTACCTGATCCTGCACGACGAGGGCCGGCGCAGCGCCATTCACTACTGCGTGCTGGGCGAGGGCAAGTTCCAGTGCTTCTCGCGGCGGCACAACGGCGTGCTGGTGCGCGAGCTGGCGCTGTCTCGCGCCAAGCTCAAGGTGCGCGGCGTGCCCGAGAGCGAGGCGCGCGACTGCCCGTTCAGCTTCTCGGTGCGTCTGCAGCGCTCCAAGATCCGCGACGGGCGCCAGCTGCTGTACGGCAAGCCGACGCTGCTCGTGCTCAGCGCGCCGTCCTGGAGCGAGCGCAAGGCCTGGGGCAACGCCATCCACGCCTGGCAGCGCAACTACTGGGGCGAGCCGCAGCACCGCGCGCTCGGTCTGCGCGACGACGAACTCGAGGTCTTCTTCGAGACGCAGCGCAAGGTGCTGCAGCTCACGCTCCAGCCGAGCGCCGAGCCGCCGGCCGAGGAAGAGGACGAGGCCGAGGACGCGCGCAAGCCGGGCGCCCCGGGGAGCCTCGGGCTCAGCGCCGCCGCCGTGTCCCACCTGCTCTCGCGGTCGCTGCGGAGCGCCGGCCACAAGGTCGGCAAGCGCATCCGCGCGTCCACCGTCACCTTCTCGCTGCCGCCCATGGGGCTCAGCGTCTCGTCGGCGCCGGTGCAGCAGCCGCCGCCTGCCGCCTAAGTTAGCGGCTCCATCTCTCTGGATAAATTATTAGTACCCCCGCTTTACACATGAAGGAATGAAGCCAAAGATCCGGTGGATGCATGGATTGCCAGCGATTAGACCGACATGGGCATCTTGATGGCGCCGAGCGGCTGGTAGCCCACGAGCTCGAGGTCCTCGAACGTGAACGCGTCAATGTCCGTCTTGTCCGGGCTCTTGATGCGCAGCGTGGGGAAGGCGCGCGGCGAGCGCTCGAGCTGCCGCCGCAGCGGCTCGACGTGGTCCAGGTACACGTGCGCGTCGCCGATGACGTGCACGAGCTCGCCGGGCTCGAGGCCCGCGCACTGGGCCACGAGCCGCGTCAGCAGCGCGTAGCTGGCGATGTTGAAGGGCACGCCGAGGCCCATGTCGGCCGAGCGCTGGTACATTTGGCACGACAGCTCGCCGGATGCCACGTAGAACTGGCAGAACATGTGGCACGGCGGCAGCGCCATGGCCGACAGGTCGCTCGGATTCCACGCCGACAGCACGATGCGCCGGTCGTCCGGGCTCTCGCGCAGCTTGCGGATGACCTCGGCTAGCTGGTCCACGCCCTGTCCAGAGTAGTCGGCGTGCATGTCCGAGTACGTCGCGCCAAAGTGGCGCCACTGGAAGCCGTAGACCGGCCCGAGGTCGCCCGCCTCGCGCGCGTGCAGCCCGCGGCTGTCGAGGAACTCGCGCGACGCGTTGCCGTCCCAGATGTGGACGCCCTTGTCCTGCAGCGTCTTGGCGCTCGTGTCGCCGCTGATGAACCAGAGCAGCTCCTCCGCCACGCCGCGCCAGAAGACGCGCTTGGTCGTCAGCAGCGGGAACGCGCCGCCGCGCAGGCTGAAGCGCATCTGCGCGCCGAAGAGCGACAGCGTGCCCGTGCCCGTGCGGTCGCCCTTGCGCACGCCCTCGTCCAGGATCTTGCGGATCAGCGACAGGTACTGCAGCTCCTCGTGCGGCTTGTCGGCCGAGAGCGGCCGGCGCAGCTCGAGGAACTGGAACGCCACGCCGTTCTCCTCCATCACTTCGGACGCGCTCGCGCGCGAGAAGCCGAGCGCGTAGACGTCGGACGGGAAGAAGGCGTCGCACTCGACCGCCGCGCCCTTGACCAGCGTCAGGAACACGCGGTCGCACGCCGGGTGGCGCAGCGCCTCGGCGTACACGGCGCCGCCGCCGATGACGAACACCTCGTCCACCGCGTCCCCGCGCGCGTCCAGCAGCGCCAGAGCCGCGGGCAGGCTCGCCGCGGCCAGCACGCCCTCGGGCACGGCCGCGCGGAAGGCCTCGCTGCGCGAGAGCACCACGTTGAGGCGCTTGGGCAGCGGCCGGGACTTGGCCGGCAGCGACTCCCACGTCTTGCGGCCCATGATGACCGCGTGCTGGCGCGCGCCATCGCCATCACCGCCGCCGCCGCGCACTGTCAGCTCGCGGAAGCGCTTGAGGTCCGTCGGCAGCCGCCACGGGATCTGCTGCTTGAGCCCGATGCCCCAGTTGCCCTCGGCCGCCGCCACGACCACGCCCAGCGTCCGCACCATGCCGCCGATCGCGCTGGGAAGCTCTGGACTTCTGGAGGAGATCCGCTTTTTGGCGCCAACCGACTGACTTGCTTCCCGCCAGAATACGTAAAACCTGTTGAAACAAATATAGACTACGTGCATGTATTGTACTTGAAAGGTTTCGTGGCTGTTACCCTGTAACCGCGTAACGATTTCAAAACGGGGGATATGTACCTACCGTCGAGACAGAAAGCTGGAGGATACAGGATACCAGGCGCGACTAAGGCGACGGAAACGCCTGGGGACGCCGTAACAGCCGCGGCGGCCGTTGGGCCGCACCGCAACGCCCCCGTTTGCATCTAGGTAAACTTCAAGTCCATAGCGTTTACAACCGGACGGCCGCAGGGACAGCCGATAGGGTCGTCAGCGCCAACGCGTCCGACCAGTGGAAAAAGTGCGGGGGGGGGGAGAACCGGCCGCAAGTGCATCTGCCTGGCCCGCGTTCTTCCTCGCCAAATGGGTGCGCGCGGACGGGCGTGGCTGTTGGCGGGCCGGATCCGATCGGAGTCCAGGGCGGTTTCGCGCTTCCGCGGACGGTTAACTTACCGTCCGTCGCTGAAGTTTACCCCTTCGAGCCGAAAGCTAACGCGGACTTGAAGGGCGACCTCGTTTTGTATCCAACCTTGATCATACAATGTTCAGCATTATTTCGATGACGTCGCCCCGCCTACACCCCTTGACCGCACAAGATCTCGCGGCGAGGCCATGTGACAGGCTTTGGGACCAGTCCGGCGACCTTTGGGGATGCAAGTAATTGTATGGGTTGCATGCGGCTGTTCTTCCGGACGCGCGAAAGGATGCGGTACTTTACGCGAAAGAAAAAAATAGATTGCGAAACGTTTCCCGAGGGGTCCTTGACGCGCGCGCTCAACGGGACGCGACGCCTCGTCCAGCCCGCACAATCACAACCCGCCCCGAGCTGCGACCGCGTCCGCGACTGCGTCCGCCCGTCCGTCCGCCCCGCGTTCACTCAACGCCGCCAGTTCGGTAAAACCGCGGGCCGGTGTAACGTGGGCCCGTCCGCAACGGGGGGGGGATCGAAACGCTCGCGTGGAACCGCGGCCGGCCAGTAACTCTCCGGGGTTGAAGCGTGCGCGGCCATGAACCGCAAGCTGGGCCTGATGGAGCTCGCCGACCACGCGGACGTGAACCTGCACGCAGCCGGCGGCGGCGGACTGCGGACCCCGCTTCAGTCCGCCGGACAGGACCTCGTGGACGGCCCCCCGCACCCTGCGGACGCTGTACGTGTGTGTGTGCGAACTGTGGGGATCCGGTAATTTACCGTCCGCAATGGGGACGAACGCGGTCACTGAGCGGCGGATGTGCGGCCGCAGCTCGGGTACTTCCGCGCGCTGCACGCGTCCCCGAGCGTCACGAGCAGCCCGAGCAGCCGGTACAGCGGCGCCGAGGACTCGTTCGCGGAGGACGAGGACGACAGCGCGAGCGGCGGCAAGGGCCGGCGGAAGGCCAGCGACTCGAACAGCAAGCGTCCGTGGACGCGCGAGGTGCGGACAGCCGGCCGTAAACTACTCATATGAGGGGGACGGAGTAATTTACGCGATGGGATCCGCACGTGGCTGCAGGAGAACGAGAAGCTGATGCAGCTCGTCAAGCAGTACGGGGCCAAGCGCTGGTCGCTGATCGCCATGCACCTGCCCGGTCGCGTCGGCAAGCAGTGCCGCGAGAGGTGAGCGCGGGGGGGATGGAGGGGACGGGGGCTGAGTCCGGCCCGTAATTTACATTGTGCGGACTGGATGCGACGCAGGTGGCACAACCACTTGAACCCGTCCGTCCGCAAGGACGCGTGGACGGCCGAGGAGGACTATGTCATTTTCGAGTGCCACAAGAACGTGGGCAACCAGTGGGCCGAGATCTCCAAGATGCTGCCGGGCCGGTACGTTATCTTCTCTCCATGGGTGGTTGGGTCCGCGGGCAGGGCGTCCGCCGTCCCCACTAAGGTGTCCGCGTCCCCTCGCAGCACGGACAACGCCATCAAGAACCGCTACTACTCGACGATGCGCCGCATGCAGCGGCAGTCGATCCGCAAGAAGGGCCCGATGCGCGAGGGCAAGAGCATCCGCGTCGCGTCCGTCTCGGACTCGCCCCTGGCCAGCCCGTCCCTCCTGGGACCCGCGCGTGGGTCGGGGTCCCCGCCCTCGGCCTTCCACAAGATGTACGCGCAGTCGTCCCCGGACGGGCTCACGCGGGTAAGTTACCGTCCGCACACCGGTCATTTATCGTCTCGAAGGACTCACATGCCTGGGTACTCATTCACCTTGTTGGCAGTCCGAAATGAGCCAGATGGCGGCCGAGATGGACGCGTCGGCGTCCCCAGCGGTGCCCATGCGTCCCCAGCCGGCCGCGTACCCGCTCCAGGGCTTCGGGGCGTCGGATTTCCCCGTCCACTGCGCGGCGATGGCGTCCCCAAGCGACGGCGGCGTGCTCGACTACATGTCGCCGGCCATGGCGCACCACCGCCACTTGCGCGCGGACAACAACGCGTCGACGCCCGTCGGGACGCCCACTGGGGCGATGAGCGCCGGTATGATGGGCTCCTTCGGGTCCCAGCAGCAGCAGCAGTACGCCCAGTCGTCGGTGATGCACCAGTCGTCCCCCTACGCCGCCTTGAACCTGTACAACGACTCGCGGAGTATGTACGCGCAGTCGATGGACGGTACGCTCGCTCTGGAACTACATGCTGCGGACTTGGAAGTGCGTTGGTCTGACATGGAGCTTGTCTCCTCCCTTGTGTCGAGGACAGACGGCCAAGCGTTCCGCGCGACGGACCCGCCGCCGATAAACCTGCCGCACAAGCGCATCCTGGACGAGATCCAGAGCTCGCAGCGCGACTTGTGGCGCAACGACAGCCCCGTGTCCGTGTCGGCGCCCATCTACCGCCAGTCCCCGCTCGGAGGGGTGATGCAGCAGCCGCACGGCGACTCCATGTACTTGTCCGGCCTCCCGGTCGGCGTCAGCAGCGCTGTCGGTGCCAGCAGCAGCAGCATGTCGTTCAAGCCGACGATATCGCCGCCGCTGCTCGCGGTACCGACCGCGTATAGGCCTCAGCCCGCGAGCATGGGGCCGTTCGGCAGCCTGGAGCAGGTATGGACCCCCTTCATGTGACTCGCTTGGCTCGCGTGGACCGGTCCGGCTGCTCGCTCCCTCCCCGATATGCGCCGGGCTGATCTCTTGCGGCTGTGCTTGTTGACGGTGCCCGAGCAGCAGTCCCCAGTGCGGCGACTACAGTCCCCAGTGTTCGCGCCAAGCGGCGGCAACAGCGGCAGCGGCTTCGGCAAGTTCCAGCCGCTCCGGAGCGACGGCAGCTACCCGCTGGCGCCGCGCGGGGACCCGCCCTTCGAGCTCTTCGGCCTCGAGCCGTTCGACAGCGACCTCAAGCCGCCGCCCATGGCCTAGGAGGGGCCCCAGGCGTCTGTGTGCGAGGCGTGGTGCTGTGGCAGGGTATACTAGGTAGGTATCTAGGTAGACGCCTTCTCTCTCGGTAATATACGCGCGTGAAGTTCTTCCAGAGGACTTCCTTCCTCTCTTGAAGCATGCCGTCGCTCCAGCAATGTCAAGAAGGTTATCAGATTGAGGAGCTCTCACTCGATTAAGTATCCACCGGATGGGCCAACTTCAACGTCAACACGAGTGCTCGCGCCTAAGTATCCTTCTCCTACAAAACCCAAGTGAAAGGTCGGAAACCGCGCACCGATTCGCCAAAAAGGCGCGCCGAGCAAGTCCAGGCGACTTCAGTGCGACAATCGTCGCATTGTGTCCCACTCTAACCGTCCTAGTCTCACCTCCTCGCGCCTCTGCGCCGCCCATCTGCGTCGCTTTCCGCGGAATAAACCGCCCGCTCTTGCTCCCGTCCGCCTCCCCCCTTTGGAGAAAGCAATCGCCTCCTTTCTCTCTCGCGCAGCCGATACATAGTGAAGCCCCATACAAGAAGGGCCGAGAGAAGCCGACACCCGCCCGCGACCGTCGCCCGTCGGTCGCCATGGGCCCGCCATGGGTCGTGCACGAGGGCTACCTGCTGTACAAGCCCGAGGCGGACGTGAGTCCGCGCGCGCAGGCCGCGTCCGCGCTGCGCGCCGGCCGTCCGGCGCCGCTGGAGGAGCGCTACGCGGTGCTCACGATGAACCGCAAGCTCGAGTTCTTCGACGGCGCCGACCCGGACGCGCGCGCGCGCGTGGACTCGGCGCACCTGGCCGGCTTCTGCGGCTGGGACGGCGACGGCCTGCTCAAGGCCGACTCGTACGGGCTCGAGCTGCGCGTGGACAAGCGCCGCGCCGGCCCGCGCATGTTCCTGGCCGCGTTCAACCGGCTGGACCTCGAGAAGTGGTGCCGCGCCTTTGTCGGTGCGTGGGCCGGCCGCCCTGGCGCGAGATGTACGAGCGAGTCGGTGGCACTAACTGCAGGGGGCTTTGGCTTGTGTGTGGGGTCCTCCTGAACAGCGGTGCTAGACCCGGACAGCGCGGCGGGGCAGGAGGTTCGGCGGGAGCGGCGGCGCGCGCGGAAGGAGGAGAAGCGGCTGGAGGAGGAGCGCGAGGAGAAGATCCGCAAGTGGAAGGCCAAGCAGGCGCGGCTGCTCGAGGAGGAGCGGCAGCGGCTGCTGGCGCGCGAGGAGGAGATCAACAACATGACGCCGCTCGAGCGCGTCGACGGGCTCGGGTCGCTGGACGACGACACGGCGCGGATGCTGGAGAAGCGCAAGCTGCGCCTGCAGCGCCGCCAGGCGCCGACAACGGGCCGCGTCAACAAGTCGGCGTACCGGCGGCGGATCGAGGAGGCGGCCGGCGGAAAGACGGACAACGTGCAGCCGCTGCAGACCAAGCTCGTCGAGCAGCGCTCCAAAGTGCGCGTTGAGCTGCCGCCGCCTGGACAGTGTACGTGGCGCTGAGGGAGGGCTTGTTCGACTCGCTCAGTGCTGACGCGGTGTTGTTGCTGCTGTGTTGCTGCTGTGGACAGTCATTATTGCCGCGGACGCCCCTCAACGGCTCCGGTCGGCGTCTTCGGGCAGCGGCTCCCTCTCGGACGATGGCTCGGAGCGCTCGTCCGTTTCTTCCCTCCTGTCCTCGAGCTCTTCGCGACACAAGCACCACTCGGGAAATGACCGCAGATTCAGTATGGGGGGTATGCCGCCGCCGCCGCCGCCGCCGACGTCTCAATCGATTCGCCGGCTCTCGACCGCGTCGAGCTCGTCGCAGTTTGCCCCGCCGCCGCCGCCGTTCCCTCAGCCGCTGTCAGCGCGAGCGAGCTTTAACGACATTGAATTCGATGGGGACGGTGCGCGGCCGTCCCGATCAAGCAGCAGCTTCCGAAGCGCGTCATTCGACACCATGTCGTTCGACAATCCTCCGCCGCGAGCATCAATGTCGCGGAGTCGGAGGCGGGTGTCGAACGTTGGCGGTGACAAGCTCGACATTCAAAGCAGCTTGGCGGCTATTATGGGTGGAGGTAGGCGGCCGCCGATGCAGTCTGCGTCAAAGCATCGTCGCGACTCGTTCGAGTCGGCGGTGAGCTCGATCGCCATGAGTACTGCTCCTGCTCGAAGAAACAGCCGGGCCAAGGAACTGCGAAGCCCAACGTCGCAGGACACCCCTGAACCCACGATGGCAAACGCGTTCGCAGCAAGTCTGGCTGCCATCCGACGGAACCGAGCCGACACGGTCGATGAAGGTAGCGGGTCGATGAGTCCCGTGTCAGTGTCCAGCAGAAAAGCGCGCAACCGGAAACGGGACTCGCAGCTGAGCGCAGAGGGCAAGAACCTCCTGAAGAAGGCGATCGAGGGAGAGGACGCATCTGCTGCGAGCAATGGAGCCAAGAAGGCGCAGAACGGACGCAGAGGGCTGTTCGACGACAGCGACGACGACGAAGACGACGATGACGACGACTCGGATCGTGGTTTGTTCGGTGCTTCGCGGGCTGAAAAGCCCAACTCGACAGCTGGTCGTCGGAGCGAAAATGGCGTTCGTCACAGCATGAGCATGAATGGAGGGGTGCGGAAATCGACCGGCCGCCATGTCGAAGACAGTGACAGCGACAGCGATGGGTCCATTGCCTCAAGGTCAACGACAGGTACGCGATATCATTCCCATCCTGCTCATACAAGGCGGGGAACACAACTAACTCGTTGGTTGTATATATGCAGGACGTGGGCCGTCGCTCTTTGCTCGCCAGGCCGGCGCTGGTAGACCTACAAGTCCGACGAGCGCTGCGTCGAGCACCAATGGTTTCATTTCGGCGACTCCACCGTCACAGATCGTCCCCGTGTCGGTCGCATTCGTGTCGTCGGCCGTGCAGAGCGTCGGAAAGAAGCTCGACGGGATCTTCACGTTCGCATTCCGCGCCGGCTCGAGCGCGGAGCACACGTTCGCGTTCACATACTCCCAGTTCGAAGAGATCCACTCGCGGTTGGCGTCGGCGTTTTCGTCGTCGACGCTGCCCAAGTTCCCGTCGAAGCACCGGCTGCGCAACAACACCAAGCCGGAGAACATGCAGAAGCGCGCGCAGGAGTTCCTGCAGTACCTCCAGCAGCTGGTGGCCGTTCCCGGCATGGTCTCGAGCTCTCGGTTCCAGTTCGAGTTTCAGATTGAGGGATCCTTTGCTCAAGCGCTGCTTGGCGGCGACTCGTCGGTGTCGACTGGACCGGTGGCATCCGCTGCCAATGGATCGGCCAAGAAGCGCGCGGACATTGCGGCAGTGTCTCCTTCTTCGTCGCGCGGTGCAAGTCCTCCTGCTCGGCGCGAAAAGCCGTCCAAGCCCGTCAAGAAGCAGCTCTTTGGCGGTTCGGACGACTCGGACTCGGACTCGGACTCGGACACGTCGGTCAACACTCCCGAGTCGTCGACTCTGCAGGAACGGCAGCCAGCACCGAGCTCTTCCTCCCGCCGTCCGCCTCCTTCCTCGAAGCAGCTGTCGGGCGAGCGCAGGCGGCGGCAGTTGGACGCGTCGCGGGCTTCTTCCCACGACTTCAGCGTGGCAGGCGACGCGCTTCCGCGACGAAAGAGCCGAGCGAGCTCGCGCGCGAGCCACATTGGCTCTGCTGCCGCGCCGCCGTCTCCGGAGGCGCCGCCGAAGATCCCCAAGGTGACGGGCTTGCCGCCGGGCCGCCCGAACCCGTTCGCTGGCGGCCGCGGAGACCTTCTCGCTGCGATCCGCAAGGGCGCTGACCTCAAGAAGACGGGTCTCGGCGAAGCGGACGAGTCGGCGTCGTCTGCGCCAAGTGCGGCGACGGCTGCGGCCCGCCCGCCGCCGCCCGCGTCCATGACGCAGGCCTCGTCCATCAGCGAGGCCATCACGAACGCCATGGCGGCGCGCCGCATCCACGTCGAGTACGAAGAGACGCACTCGGACGCGGAGAGCTCGGACGACGACTGGGACGACTAGCGCGTCGTCGATCAGTCGTTGGCGGAGCGAGCACGAGGCGCATCGACGGAAGTGCGCAACACACACATGGAGGTGCTCGCGCTGTACAGGTGCGCACGAGACGAGCGCTCGGACAGCGAGCGAGCCGCACGGCTCACAGGGGCTCAGAGGCGCGAGCGGACGTCGAGCCGCGTCCAGAATGCAGAGGAACACGCGCGTCGTATGTATTGCTTGCGTGTCTTGAGGCTTGTGTGAGCTTACTCTGGCGGCGTGCATGGCGAGTCGACAGCGATCCATCCGGCTGGTTTGACATCCGCTGCGGACGATCCGCATCCCCGCAGCGGCGGAGCAGAACGATGCGCGAACCGGCCGCGTCTCACGCTTTACACTCCGATCCGTCGGTCTCCTCGGCCGCGGGGATGACGCCACTCGCGCCGAAGCGGCCTGGCTCCTCCGCCTGCGTCGTGCATACACCACCGAGCGTCAGTCGGTGTGGGGAATCAGCCCGCGTGCGCTTCCTCGCGCGTTCCCCGCAGCTTTGGCGCGGTTTACGCACCTCCTCCATGCTGCTGAAGACGACGCCGATGACGGAGAAGGCGAGCGCCATGCCGATTCCCCAGAGGAAGCTCTGTCCAGCCAGGCGCGCGCGTCAGTCCCTCAGCGATCTCCTCGAAGGATGCGCGACGCGTGCGCGTCCTGGAAGAAGATGCACGGTACATACCTCCTTCATGACGCCGCCAAAGGTCTGCGGCGTCTGGCGCTGCTCTTGCGGCAGGAACGGCGCCGGCGCCGATGGAGGAGGAGGCGATGGCACCTCGGCCAGCGCGTGGCGCGGCGGCCGCTCGGGCTCGGGGACGCTGCGGCGCGCCTCGCTCTTCTTGACGCGCACGGCACGCGGCCGCTTGGGAGCGCTGGACTGCGACCAGGCGCGTGCTTTGGCGGCGGCGGGAGACGCGAGCCGCCGAGCGCGGCGCATGAGCGTGAGCATGGTGGCGGCGGCTTGGGGGGAGGTGAAGAGCGTTCAAGAGTCTGGATACGGAGTGTTTGCGTCAGGAATGGTTGCGCGTCTTACCGTGCAATATTACCACACTGTTTCAAATGTGATGAATGAAAATACAA
Organism: Phytopythium oedochilum; assembly: GCA_023338025.1. Classification (NCBI taxonomy): domain Eukaryota; phylum Oomycota; class Peronosporomycetes; order Pythiales; family Pythiaceae; genus Phytopythium; species Phytopythium oedochilum. The sequence continues at coordinate 2,127 of JAADXX010000386.1, read as the reverse complement.
TCAATTATAAGAGATTACGCCTCGGATTCGATGGCGCGTTCTTGGGGTCGGTCACTGCCCTGGCTGCCCGGAGAAGGGCGGGGCCATGGTGCACCTCGCGTCGACCGGCCAGGCGCAGAAGAGCCCCGTCGGATGCGGACAGCCCGAGTTGAGTGTCAACACTGTCAAGACTCGACATCTGCTTTTCCCGTCCGCATCCACCCCACTCCTCTCGTTTTCGCGGTGGCGTCAGTCCATGCTCACTGCCCGGCAGACGGAGCGAGGTGTCGTGCGAAGGTGCTCTCACTGCGCATCGGTCTAGACACGGACTGCATCGTCCGCACCAAGCGCAGCAGCTCGGATGCACTGTCAAGAATATCCAGTGTACGCCGCCAAAACGTTCGGGGCTAGTCTTCCACGGACAGCGCATGCATCCAGAGAGTTCTTCCGCCATGTGTGAGAAGGTCGCCGCTTGCTTCCGGTTGCAGTTGAAGCAGGGAGGGGAGGTTTGCGGTAGAAATAATAAATAATTATAATTATTCCTGCTTTGTGTACACACATACACACTACACTACGCACACCAAACTATCGAAATGCAAAGCAAAGCAAAGCAGAGCAGAGCAAAGCGAAGCGACTAGAGCCCGCTGCTGCTCCGGTGCGAGCCAGCGGCGGACTGGCCGACGCTGTAGCTGCTGCTGCCGCTGCGCTCCGCCGGGTCGAAGCGCGCGTCCGGCACCTCGTAGCTCGACAGGCTCACGTAGCCGTCCGTGGACGACGGGCTCGTGCCGAGGAAGTCGGAGAAGACGGACGAGCGCGAGAGCACCGGGTGGCGGTTGATGGCCTCGAGCAGCTCCTGCAGCTGCTTGGCGCGCGTCGCGAGCGCCTTGTCGGGCGCCACGAAGATCTGCACGACCGAGTAGAAGCCGTGCGGCGGCAGCGGCGGCAGCTCCAGCGCGGCGCGGAAGTACTGCAGCCCCTCGTGCAGCAGCTTGAAGTCGGTGAAGCGCCGGCGCACGGCGTACCCGTCGAACGCGTGCGAGCCGACGTCCACCTTGAAGAACCACGTGCCGCTGGAAGACTTGCTGAAGCCCGACACGGACACCACGCGCGAGCGCCGGGTCAGCTCCTCGACGTCGCCGGCCGAGTATGGACGCGTGCGCGCGGCGCCGATCGTCGGCGCACTCGGGGCCAAGCCGGCGCTCGAGGACGACAGCATGCGGTCCAGGTACAGCCCCGACTCGGAGAAGCTCTTGATGCGGCGCACGCGGCGCTTGCCGGGCTGCGACCCGGGCGCGACCGTCACGGCGAGGACCGCGCCGGCGCCGGTCGTAGACGCGCTACCGCCGGTGCTGCGAGGGGCGAGGGCGCCGACGCTGGCGCTCGAGCCCAGCGCCGGCCGCTGCTTGACGCGCATCGACTTGAGGCTCGCGCGGCGCACGAGCGCCGACGACTGCGCGGCGCCGGCGAAGGACACGGACGTCCCGCGCGGGGACAGCTCCAGCGCGCGCATGCTCTATAGAGGGGGAGGTGGAGGGACGGGTGGACGGATGGAGGGATTGAAGGGGGAGCGCGTGGCCCCGCGACCTGGCGGCGGCGCGGGCGAGCGGCGGCTCGACCTGAGCGGGAGGCGGCGATTTCGGTTGTGGAGGCCGGCGGAAGCCGCCGCACCCGAGTCGCTCCCCATACACAACAAGCCATACACAAGCCACACCAGTCCGCGTCGAGCGCAATGATTGGCAGACCAGGCGGTGGCTCGGAGCTGCTCGCTCCGAGAGCGAGTGGGTGGGGGGGGGGAGAGACGGGCCGGGAGGAGGATGGGGCGACTGGCGAGCGGCCCGTTTGACTTGGGTTGGCTATGGGTCAGAGGCGCGGAGAGATGCAGGAAAGTGTGGGAGGGAGCGGCGCGCTCGACTTGGAAAGTGTATGATCAGGGAGATGGGCCCGGGACGATTTTTTGCGGCGAGGAGAGAAAGACAGGCCACGCTCCCACCTTTGCTACTGTACATAAATGTTGTGACATTGTGCACTTTTGTCCTGTACAGTAAGCTGATGACGGCAGTGGATCGACGCTGCAAAAGCGCCAGCTGAGTGCGGGTCGGTCTCGCGCTGGTGAATCAAGCGTGTCTAAGCAGAGAGCTAAGTTTAGAT
>JAADXX010000385.1:0-26431 GCA_023338025.1 Phytopythium oedochilum | reverse complement strand
TTCAAGGACGATTGAATATTTAGTCACCCTTAACAGGAGAATGCAGCACCCTTATCTTTTTACCAGCGCGTTGCACGCCTTTTGAAGCATGAACGTGAACGAGAACACGTACTCTTTCTTGTGCTCGTGCCCTTCACCGACTTGAGCCGCGAGTTCCAATGCAGCCTGCCGCTCCTCTCGCAGCAGCGCAGAGATCTCATCGCACGCGGCAATCAACTCGTATGACAGGGTTGTCACTTGTCCGATGCGCCGCTCCATGCCGTCGAGGTCAGTCAGGCGGGAGCGTACGAGCTGGAGGGCTACACCGCGCGTCGACGCGTCTGCCACTGCGGGCACTCCAAGCCGCTCCGAATCTTGACGCGCACTGTCGCCATTCAGTCCACCACGAACGAGCTCACTCGCGGCGCCACTGCTTTCTTGGCTTGCGCTCGCGGAAGCCCGATGCTGCCGCATTCTTCAGCGTCGACTTCCAGCGTCGCCTTCCGGCGCGTCGTCCAGGGTATCGCCCCGCTCGTCGTCCAGCACGATGTGGTCTTCTCTCGGCGTTTTTTCAAGTGCGAACTTGGTCTCAATCCCGTCGAATGTACCAATATAAGTAAATTTAGGTCATCTGTATCCCTTCTTTTGGGGTAATCGTCCAGATCTTGCTTCGTTTTTTTGCTTCTTAGATTTCATTTGGGAAACTCATCCGAGAATTTTTCATGGGTACAGTTTTATATTGCAACTGTCAGGCGTTATTTATGAAATTTATTGAAATTTATACAAAGATAAGGGTGAATGATCGTTTAAGGGTGCTACAAGAAATTTCGTGACGTTGTGATTAAGGTTGCGTTAACGCCAGCCGTGGTTTCCATCATTTCGTTGCAAAGGGTTAGGCGAACATATTTGCAACGAAATGAAGTTTTCCACACAGTTTTCCTGTGCAACAGAATAAGGTTACGCTTGACCAAAAGTCGTTCTATTACTATTATAGCCGCTCGTTTTCGCCCTTTCAACCAAACAAACCTCAACTGAGGGGACGTGAGACGAAATGACCCTAACGAACCTAAGTACGAATCTGGATTTGAGCACACAGCTGAGAACCTGAGGATCTCCTCTTTCGATTGACGTACCAACCACTGCCAAATTCAAATTTCCCGCCAAATTATGGTACAATGAAAACAGATCAAGCTCAATAAATATATAACCGATTTTGGTAAAATTGGTACGAGGAATCAATTACTATAGTTCAGCAATTTAGGTTTTGAGTGCTCAAGCTGTACTTTATACTACTGAATAAAATCCGTAATTTTTGTTTTACTCACATCTCGTTTAGGTACGAAAATAGAGTGACTGATTTTTTAGGCCAATTATCTCGATCACAAAATGGTTAGTTAGGGTCATTTCGTTTTACGTCCCCTCAACTAAGGCCGCCCAAAAGCGCGGTCGCCCATGGACGCTGTCGGCGCTCCGCCAGCCGCGAAGCGCACGAGCAGGCCGCTGCGTTTGACGGCGAGCGTGTTCCTGCCGCTCGGCGAGTCGCTGCGCTACTTCCGCTGGTTCGTGGCGTAGTACGACGGCGCGCGCTTCCACGTCTTCCAGACGCGGGAGGGCTCGGCTGGTGCCTCCGCCTCGGAAGCCACGCTCCGGACGGTGCAGCTAACGAACGAAGACGCGCTGAGACGCACGGCCGGCGAGACGCTGCGCGTGCGCGGAGCCTCGCGCACGGACCGCGGCGTGCTCGCGGTGGGCCAACGTGGCCTTCAACAGCGCGTGCAGCGCGACGCGCTCAATCAACAGCCGGCTGCCGGAGGACGCGCGCTGTGCCGGTCGCTGCGGTCGGTTGCGGCGCCGTTCGAACCCGCGATCGCGCTCCAAGCGCAAGACGTACGAGTACGTGGTCCGCAGCGGCGGACTGCGGCCCGTGCCCGACTGGTTGGTCCGCACGGCGCTGGACGTTCGACAAGGACGCGGCAAGCCGCGGCGTTGCTATTCGGAACCAAGGACTGCTCTTTGTTCTCCGGAACGAAGGCCGGCAAGGACGGCGACAAGAGCGGTGAGTGCGCTGTCACAGCGATTGAGTGCTCCACGCGGAGCAAGACGAGCAGGAGGGAAGGGGGCGAAGAACGACCGGTCGACGACGATCCGCATCCGGTTCCGCGGCGACCTGTTCCTCTACAAGATGGTGCGCAACCTTGTGGGCACGGTCAAGTGAACCCTGGGCGGGTGCATGTAGACAGCCGCCACTGTGGCTGACGAATGGTGGGCCGCAGCAGGATGCGAGCACATCAGACCGAACACAACGAGCAACGAACGTCTGTAAAGCGGGCGGGTTGCAAGCCGGCCAGCAGCTTCTCCGGCACGAGAGGCCAACGCGCTCGAGGTTCGGAGAGACTGTCAACCACCCATGGTCAGGGCGAAATGGCTGCTATTACCGATGCTCGGTGCGGACGCGGCGACCCAGAGGACCCATGCTGGTCGATCAGACAAACAACATCACGGCCGATTTCCTGGCCAACGCTGCGATGGACACGTCAACGCGTCTGGACAAGTAGCAGCCAAGGCCGGCGGCATTTCAACGGCGCCGCAGCCAACAGGTCCAATCAATTCAATCTGCTCCTGAACGGATCGACCGCGTTGCATCACCCTCAAGCGAAGGACGCGGTCCTCGACTACTGCCAACGCTACTGACCTCTCGGTACGCATAAGTTATAGACTCGCTTCGGACTGAGTCCCAGCCGCGTCACGCGCCGCCGGCGATGCGCCGCAGCTTGGCGGGCGTCTGCTCGTCGTTGAAGTGCAGGCTCGAGTACCGGATCGTGTCGAGCAGCGCGCTGGTCACGCCGCTCGACGCCGCCTGCCGACTCGCGAGCTCCTTGAGGCATCTCTTGATCTGCTCGCAGTGGACACACCGACACCACCGTCAGGGGATGGAGACACCCAAGACAGATAGCCAAGACGCGCGCGCATCTCGTCGCGCTTCGTTACCTTGATCTCCGACTTGGAGCAGAAGGCTCCGGCCGTGTTGGTGTGGTCGTACACGATGATGGCGCCCGTCATGGCGCGCAGCGTACGCAGCGTGTGCCGGTCGTCCTTGACTCTGTCGGTCGTCGCAAGCGCACCCGATCGTCAGTCAGCTCGCGCATGAACACCCGACGGGCAACAGACAGTGGCAGCCAGACTGGGAGACGCACTTTTGGTTGGCGACGGCGCTGAAGAGCGAGTTGGCGAGCTGCGCCATGACCGACACGCTCGCGGGCTCCTTCTTCATGGCGTCCTCGACCGCGCGCACGAGCGCCTTGGTCATCGGGTTGTGGTCCGCGACGAAGAGCGAGAGCGCGTTGAGCGGCGCGTCCGAGACGCTGGCAGGCGGAGGGGAGACAGCAACGGTGTGTGTGTGAGAGAGAGAGAGGGCACGGCAACTGGCCGCTCCGCTTCGGTCGGTAGCCACACGCACGCACCTCTCGAGCTGGTTCGCCATCGAGCGGACGGCCGCGAGCCGCCGGAAGTAGCTGAGGTCGTTCTGGACGTCGGGCTTGGCGTCCTTGGCGTTGTCGAAGCACACGGCGAAGTCCAGCAGACTTGCGACCTTGTCCATGAGGAAGCCGGCGGACCGCTTGGTGGCTGTCCCGAGCGCAGCGCGGCCGTCAGAGGCGCTTCTTCGACCGCAGCGCTCGCGGAGACGCACCTTTCCGGCTCGAGAGCTGGATGAGCGCCGAGAACACGGGCTCTGCGCGTCCAGAAGAGCTGCGTTAGCGCATCGAACAGCGGCAGTGAACGACCGAGCGAGCAAGCCAACTGCCGGAGACGCACCGGCGACCTGCGAGGTCTCGTAGAACGACTGGACCAGGCGCATGTTGGGCGTCAGCGCGGCCAGCACCTGCGACACCACCTGCGGGTCGCTCGGCGCGCGGATCGACTGGCGTGGGGACACCAAACGTGATGACTGAGGCGTCCGAATGAGGCAGAGCCTGCTGTGCTGCGTACCCGCTGGATGAGCGACCGGCAGCCGTCGTAGCTCTGGATCGCCGCCAGCGCGCGCGTCGCCTGGGCCAGCACCGCGTCCGCCTCGGCCGCGATCTCCTGGCACATTTGGTCCGCGATCGCCTCTGTCGAAACGGTTGCAGGCGCGTCGACACCTCAGTCCCGGACGCTCGCCGCCTCGGACGGGACGACCACCGCGCGAGCAACGCGACGCACCTGAGAGCGACTTGTCCCCCTGGCGCAGCCTCAGCTTGAGCAGCAGTGGCGCCATCGCTCGAGACTCGAGGCTCCGATACGTCGAGACAGACAGACAGACCAGGTCTCTGCCCTGGGAACCTCGCTCAGTCACACGCTGCGGCGGTTCCCAGCATGGATGGATGTGCGACGGAGCGCAGGCGAGAGGCGCCAACGTTGAAACGAACTCGCCGTCAGCCGGCCGGCTGGAAATAGGGCTCGTCTCGCGTCTCGGAGCGCGCTTGGGAGGCGCTCGGCCGGCTCCGACGGTCAACACAGTCGCTGATGGCTGGCAAGGAGATCTTCGACGACCTGGGCCTCGTGGTGCGGCTCAACCAGCACATCCAGCAGGTCGCTGGCGCCGCACCACATGCGCCGCCGCCAACGCACGCGGCGCCTCGGCAGTCGTCCTTCAAGGTGCTCGCGGCGCTCGAGGCCGTGACGGCCGCCGACCCGCGGCAGGACGCGCAGTTCGAGCACCAGCGCGAGGGGTTCGCGGCCAGCGGCGCGGCCGGGCTGCCCTTCCACCTGCAGGGCGACCGCGAGCTGAACGAGGGCTCGGCGCTGGCCCAGCGCCGAGCGCTGCGCTTCTCGCACGTGCTCCGCGCCAAGGTCGCCTTCCTGTGGGACGTCGCGCGCGGCGACAAGCAGGCGGCGGCCGCATCCACCGCGTCGGCGTCGGCGTCGCCTTCCTCCCCAGCCGAGATCGACGAGGCCGACTACATGGCGCTCATGCTGCTCGTCTTCAAGGTGCTGCGCGACGACTTCACGCTCGAGCTGGCGCGCCGGCAAATCCGCTGCGACTGGGCCGTCGACAGCCGCCAGGGCCAGGCGCTGGCCTTCGAGCAGTTCTTCTCGGCGCTCTTCGAGCTCGTGGACGTCTGGACGTGCGACGTGGAGGAGCAGACGTACGTGCGCTTCCTCGAGCTGCTGCTGCGCCGCGTGACGGTGCGCGTGCTCGTCTTCCGCGACGGCGACGCGCTCAAGCTCGCGCTGTCCGACAACTTCGACGACGCCGTCGTGGTCAAGGCCATCCCGCTGCGCACCATCCCGCGCTTCGCCTCCGTCGCGCGCGTCGTGGCCCCGAGCGGCCTGCGCACCGTCGGCGAGCTGGCCGGCGCCGACCCGGCCGCGGTGGAGCGCCAGCGCCTCGACTACCTCCAGCGCACGGGCGTCCCGAGCGACAAGATCGGCGCCGAGCTGCTCGAGCTGCTCGCCATGTTCCGCCGGCTCGCGAGCACGCTCGAGCACGCCGACGACAGTCTTCGTGGCGACGACGAGAGCCTTGGTGATGATGATGATGATGATGATGATGATGGCGATGATGGCAAGCTGCTGCTTCTGCAACAGCGACGAACGTCGGACGAAGGCGCAGACGCCGGCAGCGACCTGCAGTCGACGCCGTCGCGAGTTGGACGACCGATACGCGGGGACGTCGACGCGTCGGCTGCGGTCGAGGCAGCGGACGGATCCCCGCGGCCTGGCGGCCGCCGACGGCTCAACTCGATCCACGACGTGAGCGTGGCCGCCCCGGAGCTGGTGACGGCGCTCAAGACGAGCTTCCTGCTCGAGAAGCGCATCTCGCTCGAGCGGCAGACGGACGCGGCCGCCGTGCGCGAGGAGCTGGCCAAGTTCGGCGTCGCCGGTGCGCGGGAGCTAGGCGAGGACGCCGCGCGGCGCCAGTACGCGGCGCTGTACGAGATGCTGGTCGTGCGCGACGGCGACGACCTCCAGGCGCTGGCGCGCGCCATGCTGCAGCAGATCAGGGCCGCGCTGGCCGCGCACGGCGTGGCCGTGGACGACGACGCGGACGCCGAGGCCGCGTACGAGCGCTTCTACGGCGCCGTCGTGGCCGCCACGGGCGAGACGATGGTCGCCGACGCGCAGCAGTGGGTGCAGCACACGCTCGCCTCGGGCCGAGTCGGCGACTTCGTCCAGCGCGACTACCACGAGCTGCGGCCAGTGGACGAGGTCGCGCTGCTCGGCTCGCAGCCCGGCGACGACGAGTTCCTCGCGCTCGTGGCCGTCGACGACGCCGACGGGGACGATAGCGGCGGAGGCAGCGGCTCGGAGGCGGCGAAGACGTCAGGGCGGCGGCAGTCGGCGTCGCCCATCCGGCGCAAGCCCGGCCAGTGCAAGCCCAGCCAGCGCGCGGACGGCGCCAAGTCGCTCAAGCGCGCGCTGCCCGGCGCGGCACCTCCGGTGCCACCGACAGCTCCTGCGACCGACAGGCGAGCGCCTCGACCGCAGCGCTCGAGCGGCAAGCGCTCCGAAGACCGCGACGACGAGGAGGAGGAGGCTGGAGAAGAGCTGGAGCGCCGGGGGAAGGAGCCCAAGGGCAAGAAGCCCAAGCGCGGCAGGCGCAAGAAGAAGCGCGCGGGCGGGTCGAGAAGCGCGTCCGAGCGGTCCGACGACGAGCTGGAGGCCGGCGAGGCAGCGACGAGCGAGCTCGACGAGCACCGCGGCGGTCCTCGCAGCGAGACCGCCAGTCGTGGAGGCCATCCGGTCGGAGGAGAGGGCTCGACGGTCGGAACAGACGACGGCCCAAGCGAGGCGAGCGGCCAGTCGACGGCCACGGTGGACGCCGTCCTCCACGCGGACGACCGCGTCTCGACGCCTAGTGACGACCAGCCCGACGCCGGTAGCCACAGCGGAGACCCAAGACGTCGGTCGTCTGCTGGGGAGACGGACGCGACCGCTGCGGCGGTGGAAGACGAGGACGACGAACTGGCGCGGCGCCGAGCCGAAGTCGCGCCGCGGCCGTCGCGTGCCGGGCCGTTGGCGTCCGGCGGCGGGCTGGAAACGCTCGCAGGCAACCACGCGGACAGCGACGAGCGCGAGCGCGAGCCCCAAGGCGTCGACTTCGCGTTCGCCGAGGCCGCCGTGGAGACGATCGAGGACGAGCCCAAGCCCGAGCCGGCTCGGTGCGTCCCAGAGCTAGTCGATCGGGTCGGAGGACTGGCTGGCAACTGATGGATGGCCTTGTTCTTGCGGCGCAGACCCGCGGACTTGCCCCCCAAGGTGCCGGAGATCGTCGTCGGCGGGGTCACGAGTGGCACCAGCGCGGCTGCGGCAGGGCGGTACATCCAGCTGCTGGGGCTCGGCTCCGTCACGACGGCCGCGGACGAGGCGTCCCTCTTGGCGCTGCTGGCTTCGGACGCCGGACGCGACGTCGACTTGGTACGCTGCCCGACGCCTCGAAGCGCTCACCCCACTGCACTATGGCCGCTCAGACGCGTGGTGGGTCCCCTCCAGGTCTGCTTCGACGTCGGCAACGAGCTGGACGCCGCGCGAGACAAGCTGCTCGCCATCCAGAGGCTGGTCGGCAGACGCGTCGGCCTCATCGGAGGCATCCACGGGCCCGACGAGCCGCCGAGCCGACTCGAGGCGGTCGTGGCCGAGTGCCTCGGCGCCGGCGCGCTCTTCTTCGCCACGCTGCCCGTCAACTTCCCGCTGCTGCGCGAGCAGATCTCCCGCTTCTTCGAGGCGTCGCTCCGTGCGTACGTGCTCCGCTCCCGCAAGCCGGCCGGCCGGGCGGCCGCTGCGCTCCAGTCCGCGTCTCGGGCCATCGGAACCGCCGGGCTGTTCGCGCTGCAGGACGCCGAGCCCTCGCGCAAGCTCTCGACGGCGTCGGCCGCGGTCGCGCACTCGGGCAAGGGCGGCCTGCGCACGCTCTCGGTGGCGATTCCGGGACTGCTGCCGGCGCTCGGACTTGGCGCTTCGGCCCGCCGCCTGTCGGCCAAGGCGGCCGAGGAAGCGCGCGCGCCGGAGCTCGCGCCGTCCATGCCGCTCACTCCGCGCTCGCTCAAGTCGCACAAGAAGTCCCCGCGCCTGTCGGCCGCGCTCAACAAGCTCATCCGGTAGCCGCGCGACAAGTTTTGGGTCCAAATCTCCTCCTTCTCTATTGGAACAACGGGCTAGTCAGTCTGGCGCACGGGCAGCAGCGGGGCGTCGTCACCCGACGTGCTTGAGCTTGGCGCGCTCCTCGCCGCGCCAGTACCGCACGAGGCTCATAGCGTAGTCGATCACTCGCAGACGCAGCACGAGGTTCGAGTGGTCCCACCAGTACTTGGCGCGGCTCCACGCGCCGGCCTGCTCGGCGCCGGTCGCGTAGAACGTCGTGTGGCCCTGCGCCGCGTACTTGCCCATGACGGAGAACCGGTCCCTGCAGCCAGCGCATGGGTGAGACCGGAGCGAGACGCAACAAGGCTGTTATCACACATGCATGCACGTACTGCGTTGTGCCGCCGAGGTCCTTGTTGAGCGCGCGGATCATGTTGTTGGTGCGGAACACAAACAGCATGTCTCGCGGCAGCTGCTCCATGAAGTCCCAGACCTGCCAAGCCACCGCATCATCAAGTCAGTCGGCGGCTGCGGAGCGTCCGTCCACTCAGTCTGCACCCGCGTACGTCAGCGACGCGAAGGCCCCGGAGCTTCTCGCCGAGCTTCTCGCGCTCCTCCTTCGTCATGGACTCGTCCAGGCGGCCCTTGTGGTCCAACGGCCGGTACGTGAACATGAGCGGCAGGAACTGCACCAGCTCGCCGACGTTGAGTCGGTCGCCGCACTCCTGCAGCAGCTGGGCGTCGCGCAGGAGCATGGCTCGCCAGAGGTCGCAGTACGTCCTGCGGAAGCCCTCGTCCAGCTCGCGGTAGAGCCCATGGTCCAGCAGCACGAGCTGCTCTCTTTCGGCCGCGGCCGGGTCCGGGTTCGGCCGGACGAAGATGTTGCCGGCGTGCGGGTCGCAGTGCACGAACCCGTGGCAGAAGATCATCTCGCTGAAGACCTCGCACAGCACGTGCGCGACCTTGCCCGGGTCCAGTCCGAGGCTCTCAATGGCGCCGACCTGCGAGATCTTCGGCGCCCGGATGAACTCCATCGTGAGCATCCGCCGCGAGCTCAGCTCGTCGTACACGACCGGCACGTGCACCGCCGGGTTGGCCGCGAAGCACGCCGCGACCCGCCGGTTGTTGCGCTTTTCGTTGTCAAAGTCGAGCTGCAAGCCACTCGTGAGTCCGCTGCGTGAGTCCGCTGCGTGTGCTAGAGCGAGTGTATTCAGCGGCGAGCGCGCGAACGAACCTCGGCGGCGAGCGCGCGCTCGAACTCGGGGAACATCCACTGGAGCTGGACGTCCGGGAAGAAGTACTCGGTGAGCTGGACGGCCCAGCGCATGACCGTCAGGTCGGCGCCGATCTGCGACGCCAGGTGCGGGTACTGCACTTTGACGGCCACTTCGCGGCCGCTGCGGTCCACGGCGCGGTGCACCTGCGCGAGCGACGCCGAGGCGATGGGCTCGCGGTCAAAGTCCTGGAAGAGCTCGGTCCATGGCCGACCCGTCTCCTCCTCGATCGTGCGCCGCGCCAGGTCGAACGCCACGGGCTTGGCCTGGTCCTGCAGCGTCGCCAGCGTCTGCGTGTACTCCTTGGGCAGCCCGTGGTTGAAGGTCGCGAGCTGCTGGCCGAACTTGGTGTAGATGCCTCCGTTCTGGAAGCACAGGCGCAGCAGCCGGTCCGCCACGCGCTGGTTGAGCGCCGACAGCTTCTCGCGGTACGCCGGGTCCTCGCGCGCCGTGCCCCGCAAGTTGCGCCGGTAGTCCACCACCACGCTCGCGCCCGTTGCGAACACGCGCGCCGACCGCGAGTACACCTGGCTGCGCGTTTGCAAGGCGCCGAGTCAGCGAGCGCTCAACGAGTCAGCGAGCGGTCCACGAGGATGCGGACGGGCGGACGGGCGAACAAACGTACGCGTTGGCCTTGTCGGCGACGTAGAGGCCGCCGCTTACGGCCGCCGCCGCCGCGAGCGACCGCGCGAGTCGGGACCGCCGGGACTGAGCCAACATCTTGTTCCCTCCACCTTGAGCGTCCGTCCGTCCGGCGCGGCGTGCGGGCAGCACAGTGCGAGAGCTGGAATGGCTGCAGGAGCTTCAACCGATGTTGTGCGCTTTGGTCCGTGGTGGTGATGGATAATCAAGGTCTTACTAAACCCAAGTTTAAACATGCATTCCTGATGCGAAGCCGGCATTCCCGGCATCATCCCGCGCGCGATTACTGTATACTTACCTCATTGGCTGAAATCCTGTATTCTCCCTATTTTCCTTCAATCGGCGGTGTCGAGAACGCCGATTCCGCCGCTTCCAAGCCAAAATGGAGTGGCTGTTCGGCGGGTCGAGCGCGCCGGCGGACGCGGCGCCGCCGCCGCTCCGCTGTCGGCGTCGACGGTGCGGGGCCGCAGCGCGCCGAGTGAGGAGTGTCAGCGATGCGAGAGAAGTAGTTGTTGGTCTTGGTGAAGATTGAGAAGTAATAATCCTGCCTGCCTGCTTGTCTGCCTCCTGGTTCGACTTACCTCACTGCTATCTCTGTGTACGACCTGTGCCCTCCGGTCTCCTTGATTGCACCAGGCCTGAATCCAGGATCAATCCAGTAGATGGGTGCGGCGCTGTGTCAGCCGGACCTGAAGCACATCAGATGCATGGCGGTCCGGCCTGGCTCCTCATGGATCCAACACTCCCACCCGGCGCACCCCGAGCTGGCATCGGAGCGTCTCGAACTTGACCTTGCCAAGTGGCTTGGTCAACGTGTCCGCCGCCATCTTGGCGGTCGCGCAATAGCGCAGCTCGATCTCTCTAATCTGGATCTGTTCGCGAATCCAATGGTAGCGCACGTCAATGTGGCGAGAACGCTGAGTGATGGCCTTGCCCTGAGCGAGGTGCTGTGCGCCTTGATTGTCTTCGTGCACCACGATCGTGCCAAGATCAAACCCCAGCTCCTCGAGCAGTCGCTTGATCCCGATGGCCTCCTTGATGCCGTAGGTCAGCGCCACGTACTCCGCCTCGGTCGTTGACAGAGTGACTATGGGCTGCCGCTTCGACCCCAACGCTACGCAACACCCGTTGAGCATGATGGCGTATCCCGTCGATGATTTGCGCTCGCGCTCGCACGCGTAAGCCGAATCGCAGTACACCTCGAGCTTCAAGTATTGGTGCGCGCAGTGGTACACGAGCCCAAGGTCCATGCTCTACATGAGGTAGGCGACCACTTGCTGCACCCCTTGCTCCACCGTGCTGGTCGGACGTTCAGTCTCTTGGGCCAAGACTCGCACAAGTCGGGGTGACTAACCGTCGATGCGTAGAGTAGCGACCCAATCACGGGACGGAACGAGTCGTTGATGATGGTCTCGTCCGTGTGCACCCGCTTCTGGTAGTCCTCCTCCATCGGCGCCTTCGGCTTGGACACTCCATGGCTAAAGCGCGCGCTGATGGCCTCACTGTACTGGCGCTGGCCGATGGTGAGCGTCGCTCCGTCGTCGCGCCACATTAGCTCCATGCCGACGAAGCTGTTCGCCGAGCTGCAGACGTGAATGGTGAACGCAGTCCGTAGATCTGCCCCAAGCGACGCTTTGCTGTTGCTGAACGAGTACTTGTCGTCCACGTACAGGAGCACCACCACAATGCCATCACCGCCTTCCTCGTGCTTGACAAGTACGCACGGGTCGGTCTCGCACTGCACGTAGCCGCGCTCGCGCAGGTGCTTGGTCACGGTCTTGTACCAGGCGCGCGAAGCCTGCTTAAGCCCGTAAAGCGCCTTGCACAGCTTCCACACCACAACGTTGGCCACCTTGGTGGGAGGTGCGACGTATATGTCCTCGTCCAAAGTACTGTTTAAGAACGCCGTCTCCACGTCAAGTTGGCGTCGGTGCCAGCCCAGCTGGACCGCAACAGCCAGCACAGTGCGGATGGAGTCGTAATGCGCCACCGGGCTGAATGTTTCCGTGTAGTCTTCGCCATAGCGTTGCGTAAAGCCCTTGGCGACAAGCATGGCCTTGTACTTGTCGAGCGTGCCGTCCGCGAGCAGCTTCTTCCGCAGTACCCACTTGGTCTGCACAAGTTTGGCCCCAGCCGGCAACACGACTTCAACGTACGTGCCCTGCTTTTCGAGGCTCTTCAGCTCCCTCTCGATGGCAGCACGTCACTGATCTGCGTCAAGCCGCGCCATCGCCGCCTCGAGGGTCAAGGGGTCGTGCTCTTCGCTGAGCAGGGCGGACTCCTCTCCCACGTGAGACTCCTCGAACCGCAACCGACGAGCGCTCTTGGTGCGCAGGCGTTGGCTGCGGCGCATGGGTTGTTTCTCGGCACGTGGCTCTGGCCAGACTTCAGGATCTGCGCTAGGGATAGTCGTAGTCGACGGCACAGCTCCCACCAGTTCACCGACGTCGACCGGCGAACGCCTCGCGACAGAGTCAACAACTCCCACTGGTTCGGAAGGAGAGTGATCAATGCCTGGTAGCGTCAGGTCGAGTGGCAGTAAATCGTCCAGCCCGTCCTCGAGATCGGAGTCGATGGTATGTTCCGAGTGCTCCCTCTGGTTGCGGAACACCTCGTCCAAGAAGACAGCGTCGCGCGAGATCACAACTGAACCGCATGCGCCAGCACCCGAGGGAACCCAAAACTTGTACTGACCGCCCTTGCCGTAGCCGATGAAACGGCCTTTATCGGTCTTCGGGTCGAGCTTGGTGCGCTTGACAGCTGGCACCAGCACATGCGCGCCACACCCGAAGACGTGAAGATCCGTGAGCACCGGCGGCTTGCCGGTCGCCGCCTCGATCGGTGTGCGTCCATTGAGCACCTTCGTTGGGCAGCGGTTGCGTATGTAAGCCGCCGTCACGACAGCATCAGACCAGAACATGCTGCTCATGTCCGCGCCCTGCAGCAACGCGCGCGCCATGTCGACCACGACCCGGTTACTGCGCTCGACTTTGCCATTTTGCTGCGCCGAATAAGGTGCACTGAACTCTTGGACAATGAGGTTCGCATTGTAGTACTCAGCAAACGCCCCATGCTCATACTCGGTGGCGCGATCGCTCTTGACGACAGCCACTCGAGAATCAGGCACGAGCAGCTTCAGATTGGCTATGGCGTCGCGCAACGCATGAAGCTGCACCAGTGAGCTCTTGGACTTGACCGGCGCGACAAGCGCGAGGTGGAACGGCTCAATCATGATGCTGACGAATCCGGTGTAGCCGTCATGGGACGTGGTCGGAATGGGCCCGACGTAATCGATGACCACAAGCGCCTGACCAGGTTGCAGCTGCCTTGGTGGCTTGGCCTTGAAAGGACTGCGCGCCAGCTTGCCTGCTGCACAAACTTCACACTGTGGCAGTGGCTCGGTGCTCGGTTGCACGTCGATCTGCTTGAGCAGCTCGCGCAGGTCGCGCTCGTTTAGATGTCCCAGTTTCTGGTGCCAATGCATCAGATCCACTTGAGTAGTGTTGGCCACCTGCACCTCAGTCTCGTCCGAGCTTGGCGCGTGTAGAGTGTACAGGCCAGTCACATCACGTGTCGCCACAAGTTGCATCTTTCCCTTCGAGATGACGCACGTTTTGTCGATGAAGACCGCTTCCAACCCGGCGTCGCCGACCCGGTTCAGGCTGACCAAGTTTCGGTGAAGTCCTGGTACGTACAGAACGTTGCGAAGCTCGCACCAGCCACCACCTTGAAGTGGAAGTCTTGTCTGTCCGCGCTCGTTTGCCGTGAGCTTCGCGCCGCTAGCCGTAGTGATGACTACTTGTTGCTGCGGCTCTTCGAGCCCAGTCAACGCCGGTCGCTCGCCAGTCATGTAGCTCGACGTGCCGGAGTCAATGATCCACTCCTGCGTCGCTGTCGTAGCCGTGACTCCCGCGTGAAACGCAAAGCCCGCCTCGGCAGTGCTGTCCGAGTAGCTTTTCTTCGGGGCCCAGCAGTCCTTCTTGAAGTGGCCGGCTTTTCCGCAGTTGTAGCACTTGCCCTTTGTCTTGCCCTTCTTGAACCGTTCCGGCTGCGTGGCCGCAAAAGCGTTGCCACTTTGCGAGCCCGACGCACCCCCAGTCTTACCGCGTAATGACTGTTCCGTTCGGCGCTTTGCCCGTAGTACCATCAAGTCGAACGTGGTGCACCCCTCAAGGACGCCCACATAACCGTTCCAATCCGGCCCCAGGCTCTGCATGAAGTTGGTACGCTTCTCAGTGTCGCTAAGCACCATGTGGTACGCCTACAGTTCGGAGATCGCCAGCCGAGTCTGCGTGATGTGGTCGAGAATGTCGCCACCCGCGTCCAAATACATAGTCGGGTACTTGCGCCGAAGCCCGCCCACCGTCGCGTCACAAACCTGGCGATGCGTATCCTTCAGCATCTGCAGCATGTCGCGGGGATGCGTGTAGTCCACCACGAGATTCGCCTGGTCCTCCGTCAGAGCTGCCAGGATGATAGACATCGCCAGCGTCTACTTCGCGGCGATCTGGTGCTTCTCCCCGTTGGCCGGCTCCGCTTCTAGCTCGGCCACGGTGGGCGCGTTCATGGCAATGACCGCCCACACGCCTTTCACTTCCAGGTACAACTGCATCTGGCGCGACCAGAGCCTCCAGCCCGTTCCGTCGAACTTGCGGAGCTTGGTCGTGGCATCGTCTGTTGGGCTCATAACCTGTCAGCAACAAGTAGTCATCACTACGGCTAGCGGCGCGAAGCTCACGGCAAACGAGCGCGGACAGACGAGACTTCCACTTCAAGGTGGTGGCTGGTGCGAGCTTCGCAACGTTCTGTACGTACCAGGACTTCACCGAAACTTGGTCAGCCTGAACCGGGTCGGCGACGCCGGGTTGGAAGCGGTCTTCAACGACGGTGGTGGTGAATAATCAAGGTCTTACTAAACCCAAGTTTAAACATGCATTCCTGATGCGAAGCCGGCATTCCCGGCATCATCCCGCGCGATTACCTCATTGGCTGAAACCCTGTATTCTCCCTATTTTCCTCCAATCGGCGGTGTCGAGAACGCCGATTCCGCCGATTCCAAGCCAAAATGGAGTGGCTGTTTGGCGGGTCGAGTGCGCCGGCGGACGCTGCTGCGGCGGCGGCCGCTCCGCTGTCGGCGTCGACGGCACGGGGCCGCAGCGCGCCGAGCGAGGAGGACGCGTCGGCGCACAAGGCGCTGGGCAACGAGCTGTTCAAGCGGGGCGAGTTCGCGGCGGCCGCGCGCGAGTACTCGCTGGGCATCGCGCGGCGGCCGACGGCGACGCTGCACAGCAACCGGTCGGCCGCCTACTGCGCGCTCGGGCAGTTCGCGGCCGCGAGCGAGGACGCGGATCGCGCCATCGCGCTGGACCCGCGCTGGGCCAAGACGTACTCGCGCAAGGGCAAGGCGCTGTACGGCATGCGCAGCTTCAAGGGCGCCGCCGACGCCTACGCGCGCGGGCTCGAGCTGTGCCTCAAGGGCGCGCTGGGCGAGGCCAACCAGCGGGACGCCGAGCTCGAGTGGGCGCCTTTGCGGCTGACTTGTGTGCGCTGTGGCTGCCTCGGCGCTGACGACTCGGCGCTCGTGGCAGGGCCCTCAAGCGCCAGACGGACAACCAGGCGCAGGCGTACGTCCGGCTGCTCGAGGAGAACGCGCAGCTTAAGGTGCGCGTGGACACTGCGGTGGTGGCTGGGCGGTGGCAGTGGACGCTGCGGACTCACGCGAGATGCGGCGGCAGCGCCAGCTCGAGGACTACCAGCTCGTCTTCGGCGACTACACCAAGAAGCACATGTGACGCCGGCTGGCTTCAGCTGCAGCAGCAGCCGAGTAACCAACGTGCGTGCCGCCCTTGGCGACCACCAACCGCTAGGCCTTCTTCCCAAGTCGCCGTCGGCGCTCATGGAGCTTACGAGACAGCTCGCGCTGCCGGCGCCTGTTCTCGGCGGCGCGCGCGTCGCTCTCCTGGTAGAACTCGTAGTCGGGCACGCCGCTCGCCCACACGCTGCGGTCCAGGCGCAGTCTGGCCACCCGCTCGTCAGGGATCTCCCACGCGTCCAACTTGTCGCTGCACTCCAGGACAGACCGAAGCCCGGTCCGGACGAGTTCTTGTACTCGCGCCTGCCGCTTCCTCAACGTCAGCAGCCCGTGGGCCCCGCCGGCAGCAGGCGCCTCCGCCTCCGACTGCCGGCCGCCCTCGAGCTTCATCTGCTTGCACAGCTGGATGAGCTCGTCACGGCACGCGCGGCATCGAGACGTCGCCGCTAGCCTAGCAGTGTCCGACACGCCCTTCGCGGGCGTCGACAGTTGTCGGATGCGCTGGTTGCAGCTCGCGATCGCTGCCGAGAGCTGCGTCAGCAACGACCCGATCGCATCTCCGGCGCTTCCCACGCAGCCTCCGCGATCAAGCGAGTCCAGGACGCGAGCCAGCGAGTTGCTGGCCTCCTCTGATAGTCCCGGGAGTGGGCGCGTCGACGTCTTCTTGTCAGGCTTCATGTCGGAGGACTGAGCGTCCGTATCCTGGTTTGAGCTGGTCTCAGGCTCTTCAGTAGCGATGACGCGATGGAACCGCGCAATGATAGGAGATCCCTCGAGAAAATCTCCACCGCCGTCACGATGGCGGTGGGCTGCGCTTCGACACACGCAGCAGCGGCTCAAGATCGACCGCAGAGCGTCTTCAGACACGCCGACGAGTCCCAAATGAGTGTCCGGCGCTTCGAATGCCGCGCACACAGCGCGTCTAGGGAGGTCGACTCTGAAGACCGCTCGTGCAGAAGACGCGCCGCGAGTTGAGGCTTCGTCATCGATGGCGACCTCGATTCGCAGTGTCTGGGCTGAGATGAGAGCGCTGACAGAGACCTGCGCTTCGATAGTCTCTACTTCCATCTGATCGCTGTCCCTAACTGCGACGCCGCCTGTGCTGCCAGCCTCTTGGGTTTGTTGCGTGGCGCTCGACTCGGTTTCTTGCCGGGCAAAGAACTCGTCGAGTGCCTTGAGCGATACAGGATCCTCCTCCCTTAGAAATGCCAGCACCAGGCCGAGTGCCACGCGGCCAGACTCGTCAGCCAAGTCACGAGTGGAGCCGTCCGCTATGATCGCCAGCAAATCAGCACATGCGACCGATTCTTGGTCGCCGCATTTGCCACGAATGGCTGCCATGAGACCAGGAACGCTCTCCTTTCCGCTTGGTGTAGCATCGCGCAGTGCAGCACGAACGGGTGGAGGCTCAGCTTGCTCAGGCGTTCCTCTGCAGAGGATAGCGTTAACTGTGGCGAGTCCGTCGAACAGAATCACCTCATCCAGACCGCCAAACAGGTCGCCATCCCCATCTTCCGCACAGGTTTCCTGTCGTGCTGAGGCGGAAGCCTGCCGAGTCTGATCGACGGTGACGAAGGTCTCGGCGGGAATGCGAAGAGCACTCAAGTGGCGGAGGGGGTCGAACGCCACCGCTTGCGCAGCTTGGTCAAGCGGGACGAAGTAGTGGATCCTGCTGACGCGACTGCCATCGTCCGTTGGTTTCTCGAGTTCTTGATCGACTGACACTTGTCCAGAGAGATGGTGGTAGCTCAAGAGCTGGTAGTCCGTCAGCTCCACGCGAAAGAAGTCCGACGTCGACAGGTCGGCGAGTGTTGGAGCTGGATCAGAGCTGCTGCTGCTGCCTCCCTCCGGCCCAGTTGGATCGGCCGTCCAGCGTGAGAGGTCGCTAAAGTGCCGACACCACGTTGCGAGCAGCTGCTCGGCACCGAGGCAGTCGTCGCAGTAGCACGATGTCGGGACGCCGTCTTGGGACGGCGGCGCTCCTGTCGGGACGTGGCCAAGCCTGCCCGAAGCCTTACTGCCCATTAGGAATCGCTGTCGCTTGCGCCACCTCCGGTACGTTGCCTTGATTGGCTCGGGCACGGTCAGCACGAACAACTCGTCCGCCTGCTGCTTCTTGGCCTTCTTGCCGCGACCGCGCGCAAAGCTGGCGAGCGAGAGGCGAACGCCAGGGACCCACCGCACGATCCGCCGCTGGTTGATCGCGTTGTTGTGGGCGAGCGCGGCTAGCAGCGCAATAGCGTCCTGGCAAGTCATGCGGTCGTACAGGCATCGCGACGCGAGGTCAGCTAGCAGAGGCTTGAACGCCTTTGTCATGCCCAGCTTCGCATTCCCAGGCGCGTTGTCGGGTGGCGCTAACTGTTGATCGCAGAGAAGCCGCCCGAGACTCTTCTGGGCCAGCGGGAACTGCTCGATGAGCGCCGTCAGCGACCGCAGGATGTCGCGCTGGTCCTCTCTCGACACGGACGGCGCCAGCAAGTCCGAGCACAGCTGGCTCAGCGTCTCGCGCAGCTCATCGGCGTCGGCCATTCAGGGAATTTGGCGCTGCAGCTGAGAGCGGTCGAGGACAGCCTCAGCGCTGCGCTGCTGTCGTAAATATAGACGCCTCGGCACAAGAGCTCTCGGCGTGAAGACATCCATGTTTCCATCCCACACAACCACGCACGCACCTGAGCCACGAGACGGCCTCTACTCCCTTCTCAGCACCGTACTCGCGGGCGGCGAGCACCCGACGCTGCCGTACGAGCGGATGTTGGAGCTGTCTTGGTCGCGCAGCAGGTACTCGTGGATGAAGTTCAGGAAGCGCAGCGCGTACTCGGCGGGGGGCAGGGCGGTGATCCGCCGCTTGTCCAGCAACGACGCCAGCAGGCAGTGCTGCATCTGCCACCCGAGGCTGTAGTACTGCAGGATGTCGACGAACCCGAGGTAGTACACCGTCATCATGTTGGCCGAGGCGACCGCATTGTGCGCCAGGTGGTCTAGCACATCCGGCGCGATCCTCTCTGGGAAGTGCCGCACGCCCAGCAGGAAGCTGTAGTCCATGATCCCGAGCTCCTGCAGGAACCCGCAGTCGCTCGTCACCTGCGCTAGCAAGTTTGCGCGGGTCGTCGGCGTCACCCGGAGCGACGCACGGCGCGATACAAAGTCCATCTCGTATCGCAGGGACGGGCGCGAGCTGCCTCGGCGCAGGAGCGGCTGCTGCTCCGTCAGCCGCCGGAGCTCGGCGCTTAGCGCAGACTCGAGCTCGGTATTGGCGCTCGTGCCGTCGTCCGTCCCGCTCTTCTCCTCTTCACTTTCGCTGTGCTCGCCGCCGTCCATCGACCCGCTCGCGCGCTGCTGCTGCTCCCGCCAGTCAGCGGAGCGCGGCGTAGGAATGCCGTCGTGGTAGGTGAAGCTCGTCTGGTGGAAGATCCCCTTGAGGTCGTAGCGCTCGTCGACGGGGCCGTCCGAGAATACGTTCTCCATGACGACGAAGAACATCTTGTTCCACCCGACGGGCAGCTGCATCGAGTGGCAGCCCAGGAACCGGCACAGCAGCGTGTTGGGCTGCTTCAGGATGTACTGGTGAAACAGCGGGAGCACCTCCAACAGGAACGAGTGCTCCTTCTTGGTCATCGTCTTGACCAGGTACTTGCGGTCGCTCGTGAAGTAGAAGAGCGAGCCCGACTTGCCCTCGGACGCGCGCTCCAGCAGCGTGTCCGCGAACGACTGCTCGTACATCTCGTTGTCAATGCCGCACACCTCGCGGATGTTGCGGAAGATCTGCGGGGCGTAGTCCGTGAAGCCCAGCTTCTCGTAGTACCGGAACTCGCCGTTGTAGACCGTGGTGGCGAGCCGCTTCTTCTCGCTGTAGAGCACGGCGGACTCGCCTTCCTCCAGCTGCAGGAACGACCGCGACGCTAGAGTTCCGCGCTCCAACGGCGCGGCGCTCAGCTGGCCCAGCAGCGGCGAGCGCAGGCTGTCTGGCGGCGTCTCGTTGAGGCTGACACGGATGCCGGCGGTTGTGTACCGCATCAGGTCTTTGCGCAGCGCGGCGCTGAAGTGCTCCGTGTTGCTCGCCTCGTCGTAGCCCCTCGCCGACTTTGGCAGCGTGTTCTCGCTCGACAGGTTCTGGTACAGCTCCGTGTTGAACACCCAGACGACGAGGAGCAGCACCGGGTAGGCCGAGCCGAAGACCGCCACGAGCGCCAGCTCGCTGTTCCTCGCGAGCCGGCCGCGGAAGCGCTCGTGGTAGCTCACGTAGTACAGCGCGCCGCACGTAGACCAGTAGGCGGCGAAGACGAAGAGGTAGCGGTAGTACTGGATCAGGTTCCGGCGCTTGGTGCGGTAGGTCACGTCCAGCTGGCGGCGCACGAAGCGGAAGCTCGCGAAGAGGAGCACCGAGAGCGACAAGCCGCACGTGAAGATGACGACGCCGAAGAGGAAGACCCAGCGCGGCGCGTTGATCTGCTCGGGCGCGGCCGTGCGCTCTATCCAGCACACCTTGAGCTCCGAGAGGCCGTAGAGGCGCAGCTGGTAGACCAGGAGCGCCGAGATGGCGCTGACGCTCCAGACGCTGCGGGTTCACAGGTGCGACGCGTCAGCCCAAAGCCCAATGGGTAGCAAGCGAGCAAGTGGGAGGGGCAAAACGCGCCGTACGTGGAGTGGTAGGCCCACGCCTTGCACGTGTAGCCCATCCAGGGGTTCACGAGCGCCACGAGCAGGTCGAGCGTCAGCATCAGGTACCAGGCGCAGCTCGCGAGCATGAAGAACTGCGCGGCGAGAGCAACCGCCGCCGGAGAGATCGGTCGGTCGGTCGGTTGGTCAGTACGAGGTTCGTCCATAGAGAGAGCGAGTCTGGCGCGGCTGTACCTGGTTGTACGGCCCGAGGAACGCGCATTGCCGGCGGATGGCGTCGCTGTCCCGCTCGTCGTCGTTCATCTGCGCGCCAAGTTCAGTCGGTGAGCCACGGCCGGCGTGTTCTCTCCGTCCTCTTCTCCTCCTGTCTCCCTCTGTACGAGCGCACCTGGACGAAGAAGGCGGCGATGAAGCCGAGCGAGGTCATGAGCCCGCAGCCGACCTGCCACATGACGAGGTCCGCGGCCGGGTGCTGCGCGCGGATGTGCGGCATGGAGACGAACGAGACCAGGATGAGCAGGTAGGCCGCCACGCCCAGCACGCCGCAAGCCAGCAGCAGCTGCGCCGTCTGCTGCAGCGTCAGCGCCGCGGCCGCCGGCTCGCGCGCCGCCAGGTCCATCGAGCGCCGCCGGGTTGCTACACACACTGCAGCTTCGCGCGGGATGGAAGAACGGAGCGCTGCTTTTCAGTAATATATAATAGAGTCAGGTTTACTTTTGGGATAAATGGGAAACAGTAGTCGTACTTTGTCGGCGACAATCGGTACAGTGGATCCACTTCAACCAGCGGTCAAAGCGGGTCGACCACCTTGACCTGGAGCTGCTGCTGCTGCTGCTGCTGGTCGGCCGGCGCCTCGGCGTAGCTGACGTACGTGGAGAACTTGGCGCGGCAGATGGGGCAGCGGTCGATCTCCTCGAGGCAGACGCGGCAGACGCACTGGTGGCGGCAGGGCAGCAGCACGACGCTCAGCGCTCCCTCGAGGCAGATGACGCACTCGCCGCCGGCGGACGCGTCGCGGCCGAAGATCTCCTGCAGCGTGTACGCGCTGGAGGCTGTCCAGACGAGTCGCTTGACGACGGACGGCGAGAACTTGGCGGCCCGCGCGGGCGTCGGGAGGAAGTCGACGGCGATGCACGCGCACACGGCCTCCTCCTCCGCGGCCGCCGCGGCGTCGCCTTCCGACTCCACCGACCGCTTCTGCCGCGACGCGAGCGCCCGCCACGGGAACGCGGCCTTGGGGAACCCCTCGGCCTTGCTGAGCAGGCTCGGCGCTCCCACGATTACCACGGCTCCGTACCGCGGCTCCGAGTCCGGGACAGCGCGGGCCGCCGTCTCGCCTGGCTTGGCGTCGTCGCGCTCGGCCTCGTCGACTAGCGACGCCTCCTCCGCCTCGTGCGGGGCGAAGAGCGCGTCGATGGGCACGCTGGTGGTGAACGTGTGTCTGCCGCCGCTCTCGGGGAGCCTAGCGTCATATGATGGTGTTGAGCCGCCGGCCAGTGTCAGACGCAACCCCCCCACCGCCAGGAGTAGTAGGCAGACGTACATCTCGACGGGCGACTGCGCGCTGAACGCGCCGGCGCCGACCAGGAGCCGCCCGAGCGTCGCGGCGTCGCCGGCCTCGGCGCTCTCGCCGTCCTTGTCGTCGTCCAGCCGGTAGCGCCGCGTCTGGCGCCGCACGGGCGACAGCGCCCAGCGGCTCGCGCGGATGCTGTCGCCCATGCCGAGCCGCCGGAAGACCGAGCGCGGCAGCTGCGGCACGCGCGTCTTGAGGCTCCCCGCGCCGCCGGCGGCCTGCGCATGGCGGCTGTGCTGGTGCGGCCGCTCCAGGGCGTCCACGCGGACGTTCCAGAGCACCTGCACGGCGCACGGGCCCGCGGCCGCGACCTCGAGCGCGAGCGTCATGCTGGCGCGGCCGTGCGCGTCGACGCGGCGGGCGAGGCGCAGCGAGGCCGGCGGCACCTCGAACGGGACGCGGACGCGCGCCATGGCGGCGGCCGCTGGCTCCTTCTTGGCGCGCAGGAGCTGCTGCAGGTGCCACATGGACGCGTGCCAGAGCACCGAGAGGCTGCAGGAACGATTAGCCGATCGCATGGCATGGACACGGAGACAGCGGCGGGGCCCGCACCTCGGGCCGAGGTCGCGCAGGTGGACGGTCTGCGGCGGCCGGCAGCGGAGACGGCGGGGCGGGTCAGCGCGTGGGCGAGCTGGCTCGGTGGAGTTAGCGGCAGCGGCGCACGTACCGCCTCGAGGCGCGCGGCGAGGCGCAAGTCGGCGAGCTGGAGGCCGAGGCGCAGCAGCCGCACGGCCCAGCCGCAGAGGCCCACGGCCGCCAGGACGGCGCCGCAGTTCCACAGCTCGGGCGCCAGCGGCGGCGCGCTCATCCCCGCGCCTGCGGACCTGGAGGAGACGGGCGAGATGTGGCGGGCTCGAGGCGCCTTGAGCATTGGCGCGAGGCAGCGAACAGAGCAAGCAGCAGCTCCCGAAAATAGCGGCGCGGAGATTAATAGAACGCGATGTGATTGGCGGAAAAGACCGAATCCGATATTTCCATTGGACGAAAACCCGCGTCTGAGTTCAACGAGTCCCGACATGACATGCAGCGGACACTTAGAGCAGCGGCGCGTGCGCCGTCTTGGTCGCGAGCGCGAAGGCCATCGAGTCGACGATGCCCATGATCTGTAGGGCGGCAGCACGGGGGGGGCGCGTAAGACAGGTGGACCCGCGATCCGATACTTGGCAAGCAAGCGAGCGAGTGCGTACCGTGAAGACGCCGCCGACGATGGCGCAGACGCTCGTGAGGAACTTGAGCAGCCCCTTGCGGTACTCCTCGATGCGGAACATGATGGGCGAGAACGAGTACGAGAACGAGACCACTGCGCAGACAGCACGAGCGAGCGCGTGAGTCCCTCGGCCGGCGAAGAGACCGGCGGCGGCGCGTACTCGGGAGCCCCTTGTCGCTCACGGGCGTGAGCTTGCGGAAGTGCTCCGTCGCGCTGAACTGGTTCGTCACCACGCGGTCCGCCGACAGGTACGTGTACTCGGTCGGCACCACCTGCGCGTCGCCCACACACACACACGCACACTGGGCACTCACTACCGAAGCCGCCGCATTATGATAACCCGTCGCGACGTACCTTGAGGAAGTACTGGAACGAGCCGCGGTTGCCGTCGGCGAGCTGCTTGCGGCGAGAGTCCAGCGGGTTCGTCATGTCCTGTCGCCGCGCAGAGCTGGTCAGCCAACAGCGACGACGCTGCTCCGCGTGAGGGCCGTCCGTACCGGGTAGGCCTCGCCGAACGAGAAGCGGTGGATCGTGTGCGACGTGTCGAAAACCTTGAACGTGGCGTCCACGAGGTCCTGCGCTGACAGGTAGCCCGAGCGGAAGTACTTGGACGGCGCGAAGTAGAGGCGGCCGGCGACCTGCGGGCACGCGAGTGCGTCCACCATCGATCGAGTATGCGCGTGAGCGTCTACCGCTCCTTCTGGCGCACCTCGAGGCGACTGCGCGCACCTTGGACACGCTGAGGAAGCCGGTGACGCGGCACCCTTCGTTCACCTCTCCGCGCAGCACCTTCTCGATCTCCGCCTCTTGGCACTACGCGCCGCAGCCGGCAGCAGCGTTGGGGGAGTCAGAGGAGTGAGTCTCCGTCTGGGAGCGTCTGTTGGCCAATCGACGCCGAACGCACCTGGGACACCGTGTGGAGGCTCGGCATCATCCATCCCTTGCGCTCGTACGCCGCGCGCACGTCCGCGCACGAGTTGCAGCACTGAGAGCGCGTTCAAGGCGCGCACACGCCAGGAGTGAGTCGAGGCGGAGGTGACGAGAGCACCGACACGCGCGAATCCGCACCTTCCCGGGCTCGCCGGCGCTGTAGCAGCTCCCGCACGCTGGCCTGAGGCGCAAGTGCACGACGACCGTGAGCAAAACGAGCAATCCACCGCGGCTCTACCCTGTCCAGATAGGGAGGGAAGCCAGAGAGCGGCCGCACTTGTCCGCGTCGCCCTCTTCGTGCAGGTCGGTGTGATTCGTCAGCGCGCCGCCGATCTGCGGGTGGAAGAGCAGACGCGGCCCCATTAGTTTGGTCCGGGCGTCCGCTCGAGAGCAGCAGCAAGCGCTGCGGACGGCGTACCACGTCGCGCATCCCTTCCTGCAGGGCGTTCCCGTTGTGGTCCAGCGGTGTCTTCTCGATGTTGTGGACAATGTCGTGCTGCGCGTCCGCGACGCCGCGGCAGCCGTGTCAGTCGTCGACGGACTCGCGTAGAAGTACGAATGGAGGAAAGGCGACACACCTGCACGGCCCCCGACATGTCGGCCGACTCGACGGCGATGGCGGTGCAAGGCATCCTGCGGCGCGGCCGTCGGCAGCCCAGTGAGCGAGAGCGAGAGCGAGAGCGAGAGCGAGAGAGAAGCGCCGGCCCAGCGGCCGAAGGAAGCAGGGAGGGAAGGAAGGAGGCGCACCTGGGGAACTCGACGTCGAAGTTGATGGCCACCATGGCGTTGCGCGTGCCGTCGACCGTCATCTTGTCCACGACGTCCTGGGAGCGGGAGCGCGGCCGTTAGCGAGTGTAAGCGGCGGCGGCCGGCCGGCAGGAAAGGGGCTGAGCGCCTACCGTCGTGAAGTAAAAGTTGAGCTCTGACACGAGCAGCACCGCGATGCACGCGAACGCCAGCAGCGAGACTGCGCGTCAGGCAGGGAGCGGTAGGCGTTCGTTAGGCGCTCGGCCAGTCGGTCAGTCGGTGTCAGTCACTCGGTCGGTCCTCCTCCAGCAGCACGGCCACTCACACAGCCCTCCCTGCGTCGTGCGGACCTTGAACTCCTCGATCGTCTTGGGGTACGCGTCAAGTCCGCGCAGCTTGGACAGCCACGAGCCCCCGGGCGTCGCCATGCTCGCGCCTCACTCTACCGTTTAGACTACGCGCGATGCGACTGACTGCTCGCAACTCTTCATAAGGTGCCACGAGGCACCAGTCAGTGGACAGTTCCGACCGGGTAAAGTGCGAGATAGTGCACCGTTGCGGTCATATAAAGTGCGAAGTAGTGCACAGTTGTAATTGATAAAAGTACGAACCAGTGCACAGTTGTGATCATATCAGGTACGAAAGTGGCTCCAGTGCACCGTTACGATCGATTAAAGTACGATCCAGTGCACTGTTTCACTCAACTAAAGTACGATCCAGTGCACAGTTATGATTGACAAAAGTACGAAGCAGTGAACAGTATCGATCGAATTAAGTGCGACCCTTTTCGGTTTCGATCAACTAAAGTACAAATCAGTGCACAATTGTGATAAAAAAGTACGAAAAATGGTCCAGTACTCGAATAAAGTACGTTCCAGCGCACAGTTTAGAATGCGTTAAGTACGAACCAGTGCACAGTTATGATTATTTAAAGTACGATCCAGTGCACAGTTGCCATCGAAAAAAGTACGAACTGGCTTACAGTTTCGATCAAATAAAGTACGAGGCAGTGCACAGTTGTGATCCAATAAAGTACGATATGACTTACTCTTTCCATCGAGTACAGTACGATTCGGTGCAGTTGTGATCGAATAAAGTGCGAGATAGTGCGCAGTTTTTTTCATGTGAAGTACGAGGAAGAGGACAGTTATAACTAACTAAAGTACGAGGATATTCACCGTTTCGATTGAGTATAGTGCGAAACAGGGGACAGTTCCATTCGAATAAAGTCCGAAAAGTGCACAGTCGTGATTGAATAAAGTGCGAGACTGTGCACAGCGGATATTCAAAGCAACCCACGCGCATGCACCTGGCGGGTTACGATCATACCATCCACCGAGTGGCGACCCTGTGTGTAACAGGGTTACACGGTACTGTACCGAACGTACGGTACGCGATATGGTACCTGGTACTGTGTCGGCGAATATAGTGTGGACACACTGTATTCAGTCGGTTCCTAGCTTAAGGGTAGTGTGGCACACACTATCCTTGTTTATTTCCGGACATCCTGCGATTGGATGGTCCGCGCCAGCTCTTCTCTTTTATTGGTAGAAAGTCGCCACTTTCTACCAATCAGCTCTCTCCTTTTC